>JAAGNO010016943.1:9673-25021 GCA_033439905.1 Ceryle rudis | reverse complement strand
TCTTACGACACATGGGGACAGCCTGCTCCTGTGCCTGTAAGAGCTCCTTCTTGAAAAAAGTCCAGCCTTCCTGGACCTCTTTGCCCTCTAGGACTGTACCCCAAGGGGTCCTAAGGGACTTTCTCAACCAGTGTTCTAAACAGGTTGAAGTCTGCTCTTCAGAAGTCCACGGTAATAGTTTTGCTGACCCCCCTGCATACTTGGCCAAGAATTGAGAATTCTATCATTTCATGGTCGTTAACATGGCCTCCAACAAGCACATCATCTAGCAGACCTTCTCTGTTTGTAAATAACAAGTCCAGCAAGGCATCTCCCCTGGTGGGCTCACCAGCTGAGTCTGAAAGTTATCTTCCACACACTCCAGGAATCTCCTAGATTGTTTCCTGTCAGCTGTGTTATATTTCCAGCAGATGTCTGGTAAGTTGAGGTCCCCCACAAGAACAAGGGCTTGCGAGTTTGTGGCTTCTGACAGTTGTCTGTAGAACAATTCATCAACCTCTTCATCGTGGTTGTGTGGTCTATAACAAACTTCCAACAGGATATCCGCCTCGTTGGCCTTCCTTAACTTTACCCATAAACATTTGACCAGTCCATCACACTTGTTGACCTCCTTGCAATCAAAACACTCTGTAATATAAAGAGCCACCCCACTGCCCTTTCTGTCTTGCCTATTCTGTTTGTAGAGCTTATAGCCATCCACTGCAGCACTCTGCTCATGAGAGTCATCCCACGTGTTTCTGTAATGACGACTACATCATAGCAGTTGAGGTGCACAATGGCCTCCAGCTCTTCCTGCTCTTTTCCCATGCTGTGTGCATTAGTGTAAAGGCACTTGATCCAGGCTAATGACTTAATTCCTAACAACAGCCTGCCACCCTTACGCTCAATGCTAGCAGGCCTAGTTTTATCCCCTTCCCCCTTCAGACCGAGGTTAAAGCCCTTTCAATGAGCCCAGACAGCTCATGTGCAAGGATTCTTTTCCCCTTTGAGACAGATGAACTCTGTCTGTCGCCTGCAGACTCCATGCCGTGTAAAGCTCCCCATGCTCAAAAAACCCAAAATTCTGTTGGTGGCACCAGCCTCTCAGCCCCATGTTAATCAGGTGGGTCTTCCTTCCTCTTTCAGTATTCATCTCTGCCACTGAAGGGATTGAAGAGAACACCACCTGGGCTCCTGGGCCCCCAGGTGATCTCCCCAGGGCCCTGAAGTCTTATTTAATTGTTTTCAGGTTTCTCTCCATAACATCATCATTACCCACCTGGATAATCAATAGAGGGTAATAGTCCGATGACCGTACCAGACCAGAGAGTTCCCCAGTAATATCTCTGACCCTGATCCCAGGGAGGCAACAGACTTCCCTATGGTGTGCACCTGGCTGGCATATGGGGCCCTCAGTTCCTCTCAGAAGGAAGTTGCCAACTACAATTATCCTCCTTTTTTTCTTGTTAGAAATGATGCTGCTTTCACATCTGCCCTGGGTGCTGGCCCAATGTATATTACCATCTAAGGCTCAAAAGCGTGTTCCTCCATGACACTGTGGTCCATCCACACTTCTCTAGTATAGCTCAATATCCCAAATGAATTAAACAGAAGGAAAACAATGTAATCAATCTGTATTAATAAGCACAGCCCAATTGTTTACAAGCTGTTTCTGTGTTTCAGCCACTGCCTTTGATCTCCTATGCAGATGAGTGCTGGCACTACATCAGAATGCAAACTGTATCTTGCTCACTGCTAGATCCCTCTGCTCACAGTGGATCAAGCAAAATGAGTGCATGACTTCAACTTGCTGATTTATTGTACAGCACCAGCCAGTGGTGTCTGACTGGGAATAAATGCTTTTCCAAGGTGAAGATCTGATCTCAACACCAAAATGTTGATAAACCAAAATCCAATCCAGCAGGGCTATTTTTTTTTACACACGGCATGGACAAGGGGACAGATGACTGTAAAACTATGAAATGAAGCTAGATTTCTCAGAAAGCTGGGGACCTGTATATTGTTATTGCAGTACTTAACATATGGTTGGATTCCCCAAAGTACATAGGAAACCTCTAGCAAGTGAAGTCCCATGGGGATTCACCTGCTGTGGTTGCCATGTGGTCAATAAAACTGGATGGAAAGTGAGGTGGTAAGAAAGTTCTAATGCAAAATAGTCAACTCTGTCAAAACCCCCACATTTTGTAGTAGCTTTCTGATGGGTAAAATTGAATATTTTAAAGGGAGAGTAGGCTACAGGAATGATTTCCAAATGATTTTGAACAATGCTAGAGATTTTTCTTTGTGCAGGGATTGTCTGTGTTTGTTCAATGACTAAAGCTGCTTCTCTCTTCTGGCCCCAGGCATTATGGTAATAATGAGAATAACAACAGCAGCAGCCGTGCTGTGTATGCTAATGACCATGTACTCAAGAGAGAGCAGGTCACATATAGCTGGGAAAGATGAAGAGAAAAAAACCAGCAAGTTTAACATATGACAGGAACATTTAATGATAACTATATAAAGAGCAGAGAACTGACAGACCAAAACTTTAGTGAAGAAGCATAATCCTGCTGGAGGGATATATTACAAAGACAATGAATGAGGTACATAGTGAAGAACTGATGGAAAAAGTGAATGTCAGAAGGAGAATTTGTATTTCTTTTTTTTCTTTAATTCTTAAGAAGAAGGTGTAAAAATCATTAATAACTTCTCAAATTGAGGTTGGAGGCTTGGGTTTTTTCATTGGTACTACAAGAAATAGGCTGTGACTATAAGATTCTTTAGGGCAAAGATGACTGGTAGAGTGTGAGATATGTGAGCAGGCCATACTGACAGAACTCATGCACTCAGGATGCTCTGCAAAAAATAAGGACCGGAAATAAAAGAGAAACTGTAGGATCACAATTAAATTAAATTTAATTAAAATAAAAGACAAAGTGTAAGATGGGAAATTTAATTTGTCACTGTTCATGAAGTGTATGTAAGGCTCCAACATAAAAAAAAAGGTTTTGATAAAAGCAAGTTGCTGCCTGACCTCTGTCTCCCTTGGGGCACACAGAATTGTAAGAAACGATGGACAAATCTGAACAATTTTAGCCGGTGCAAAGATGTCCATAAAGTCAAGACTGCGGTGTCCTGGGATTTTGTACTGGGGAGTCAAAATATTGCATAAATTAGAGTTTGGCTCCATTGTAAAACCATAGGTCTTCCAAAATACAAGACTGATGGGCAGGGAGGACGTCTGATGGTGAGGAAGGTAAGTATGCTGTAAGCATACATTGTAAGGATTACTTTCCCATATTATCATTTCTTTCCAGTTGACAGCGAAATTTTTTTTGGCATTTTGCAAACCACTTAATGGAGATCCTTCAGCCACTTTTCACTTAATCACAATTTATCATCCTAGGTAATTCTGTATCTTCTCCAATCTTGGCAATTCAATTATTCACTCTCTTCCTTATATGCTTTATGAATATGATGGGTAGCACATGTCAATAAGAAGAAGGGGAGACATCACTGTGAAAACAGACCTTTACTCACTATCTTGAGCTGGTTGTGAATCTGTAACATGATTGACTCAGTTTTTCCTTCACTGGTTTTATGAAGATCTTTGTAGAGGAACCTTGCCTACTACATTTTTTAAGAAACATAGACCGAGTAAGACTCCCTGTTAACCAGAGTCCTCCAAAGAACATTAATAGATTTGACAACATGACATTTTGTAAACTCTTCTCTGACATATCTCACTTGTTCTTGTGTTTACTACTGCCACTCTGCACTACAGCAAGCATATTTTGCCCCTTCCATTCATAAGATCATAAAATGTTAGGGATTGGAAGGGACCTCTAGAGGTCATCGAGTTCAATCCCCTGCCAAAGCAGGATCACCTAGGGCAGGCCACACAGGATTGCATCCAGGCAGGTTTTGAAAGTCTCCAAAGAAGGAGACTCCACAATCTCTCTGGGCAGCCTGTTCCAGTGCTCTGTCACCCTCACAGTAAAAAGCTTCTCCTCATGTTAAGGTGGAACTTCCTATGTTCTAGATCATACCCATTATTCCTTGTCCTATTACTGGGCACCATGGAAAAGAGACTGACTCCTTCCTCTTGACACCCACCCCTGAGATATTTATAGACTTTAATAAGATCCCCAGGCAGCTTTCTCTTCTCAAGGCTAAACAGCCCCTGTTCTTTCAGCCTTTCTTCATAAGAGAGATGTTCAAGCCCCTTAATCATCCTCATAGCTCTTCAATGGACTGTCTCCAGCAGATCCCTGTCTCCCTTCAACTGGGGAGCCCAAAACTGGATACGGTATGGTCCCCCAGGGAAGAGTAGAGGGGGAGGAGAAGCTCCCTAGACCCTGCTGGACACTGTTTTCTTAATGCACCCCAGGATATCATTGGCCTTTCTTGGACATTCCTCTGGCATGACATTGGTTCATGCAGTTAGAGTACACTACAGTGAATTGTTGAGCACTTTCAGAACTTTTGAGTGGATTCCAGGTGATACTGGTGATATAAGTAATAAAAATAGAGTAATAAAATTATGTTTTTAATATATTCAGAAATATCCCATACTGGCCATTGAATTTAGCCTGCTTTCTTCTTTGGATATAAAAAATGGTTCTGGGTTTTCTTTTGCCTCAGACGATGTCAGTGACCAGCTCAGCAGGACTGATAGGGTCAGTTTATTCATGCAAGCAGCCTCTCAGCTAGGTCACTCCAGTCACATCCCTCCAGAGTGGATCACATCACTCAGCTAAGAAAACCCTCCATTGTCTCCCTGTGACTCAGGTCAGGCAGGGCAATAAATCAGATGCCACAGTCACTGCATGATCGAGTTGCCCCCATAGGAAACCTCAGGGGTTTGTTCCAGCTGGACACATCTGTTGTCTTCTTCCATTAGTCATGTCAAGCATTCACCTCATTTCTGTGCACCAGTGGACTGCTGATGCACAGGGTGGACTAAGGACATACCAGGAGTGCTGCACATGGGTTACTTTTCCTTGCAGATCTTTTGTCTTAAATATATTAAAAAATAGTAAATGACCTCTTCATACTCAATTAAAATAGTTAATCTATACAAATGTGCAGGGACTATTTTAGAGGATACTAGTTCACTTAAGTCACCAACTTTGTACTTGTGGGGTCCCTGCTTGCCCTTCAGTGGGCATCTGCCACTCAAGTTGGACACTCAGTCACTCATGTCAACTTCACCCACCACCTCTGTGCATCTGCCACTGCCTTGGCCAGTGTCTCGGTTCAGTGTCTTGGCATGCCATGTGGGCATCACAGTCAGCCAGCATCAGCAGTCACAGAACCCTCTCCATCTCTCCTCATTGCTCCTGTCAGTCAGGTAGCTTTTGCTCCAGGCATCTACCCAGGGCAGTTGCTGCTGGAGGCAATGCCAGCCAGGTCCTGCGGCTAATTACAATCACCAGTGTCTTTGTGGAAAGCACATAAAAAGCATCCTTTGCAGATGTTTATTACAGGTGCTTTCTTTTGTTTGAATAGCTTTTCAAAATACTGTTAATCCTTAATACTAAAATAACTGATAGTGTGAAGGGAACAGTTCACAGGTATAAGCTAATGGTTTTCCTTCCTCCTCCTCCAAGACTCTCAGAGGTTGGGAGCACCAGGAGTCAAAGAGTACATCTGGAAGAGCCTTCCTAGGCTGGTACTGAGGGAGCCAAGCCAAATCCACCTTGGTGCCTGGAGGATAATTCACAGCAAGTTTTGGGCTGCACAGAAGTTGCTGTGCCCATGTCTGTAGAGTCTGAAGAGACACCCTGGCTTCTCCTCAGTGGACTACTATATAGACACAGACACAGCTCAGCCAGATCTCAAACATGGTCCAGGGGGAGAAGAAAGCATCATCAGATGTTCCAGTCAGTGCAACCCTGTTGTTTTAAATATAAACTCTTTTTCATTCTGGAGTCACTGTTGCTTCTAAGCAACACTTTTTTTCACGGGGGTAATTACCTCCCAAAGAAGTGCTGAAGACCCTCAAGTCCCTTGATCCTCAGCCACAAGCTGGAGACCAAGATTGCTGAAAGAATGAGACCCAGGAAGAGCAAATGTTACAAGGATTTGGAAATAACTTCACTGAAAATATTGATTACTGGATAGAGCATATGATGTAAAAGAAAAACAAACCAAAACCTAAAAATATGAGGGCAATGTTTTCATCTGGTAAAAAAATTACTTTTTTTTTCCTGGTAAAAAGTTTCAACAGGTACATTTTTCCCAGTCCTACTTCCCATGCTGAGACCACTCATAAAATACTGCCTGACATGGATAAGACTTCCTATCAATGGATAGCTTATTCCTGTCATATTTAGTGTTCTGCTTCTTAATGAGATTTATAACTGCAGTCCCATGAAGCTAACCTTTAATCTAATGATGCACTGGAGGAAGAAACTATTCAGTGCTTAAATAAACCAGAATGGGGATGAAAAAAAGAATAAAAGTCCAAGCCTTGATCTTGCTCCTTTTTAGACCCTGAAGGGACCCATGTGGGTAAGCTATGATATTTAAACAATTGTCTTTTCTGCTTTTGTGACTGTTTCCACTGCTCCATCAGTCTTCCTGATAGCAACCCAAGTGGTATCATCATTGTGCAGGAAGGAGTTTCTCTTGCTTTCCAGGAGGCAGTAAGGCAGAACAGATTCATCATCTGCCTCAAATCCTAATAAAGCAAGACTGGAAAGGGGGCCAGAAGCACTCTTTGGCTCTCTGTACTATTCACAAGAGGGTTGGGGAGTTCACATCAACATACCTAGATCAAGTCCAGTCACCAAGACTTCCCATTGCACTCACAAGCCATGTCTCAGTACATGCAAGGAGTGGAAGCTCCCATTTTTGTTTCTGGGCAGATTTACTACTCCAGCCTAGCCCATCTTCTTCCCTTTTGTAAGAGATTTGGTGGCATACAGAGCTCAGATTGATGCTCTGCTTAAGCATGCAGCCAGCACAAATCTCACTTGCTGAAATGAGCTAATGAGAAAAGTTTAAGAAACCTCCTTATGTTCCACAGCATCTCCCAGACAGACAGACTTCTCTCACCAAGAGAAAATGCGCTGGCCCTTCCTCTTCTCCCGGTAGATAGTATCATCAGATTACAACTTCTCAGTTAGGCTCCTCTTGGAGATAACAGCTGATTAGAAATGGAAGGTGCACCAGGGAACTTCAAACTCCAGCCCTGATACATGGCACAAATTAAAAGCAATCTCACATCCCCAGCAAGAAACATTTGTTCTTTGAAGTGACCCTCAGTGTACAGGCAGATGAATAATGGCAAAAGGTAGATGGGCAGGTCAGCAACAAAACTTCAGTAGTTCCAGGCTTCTACCTACAACAAATATGAATTATTTCAGATAGAAACCTGAAGGAATGGCATAGACACTGATGTAGGCTGCAGGAGCTGGGGAAGCTGGGGTCGTTTCATCTTTGCAGCTCTGTACAAGGCTGAAGTCTGCCAACACCTTTGTTTGGCCAGGGCACTTCTCCTGGCAGGATGCTGACAAGAGCAAATGCCTGTTCTCTGAGGCCTGACCGATGGACTCTGCCATCTGTCATAGCTGAGATGCTGGCACATACTGTTGGGTGTAATGGTTAGTCCTTCACATTTTGAATGGGACATGGGGATGGAGAGGAAAAGCTGATGGTGTGTGGGCCAAATGCTGCCACGGCTCCATTTTTAAATACAAACTTCTTAGTTGTTACCAGCACACACTGGCTTTACCAGCCATAGTGCTGCATTAGGAAAAAACATCTCTAATCTTATGTAACAAGTCCTGAGAGGCGTGTTGCCAAGTAAGCACAGTTCAAAATCAATCAGACAATAGCATAAAACATTTAGCACTTGGCTGCGTGTTTCTGCTCACCTCTGCTCAGCAGCCATCCTGGGACAGAGACAGCACCTGTGGGAAGGGCAAAGAAGAGCAAGTCACCACTTTGACACAAGCCTCCCATCCTTGTCCAGGACTATCCCCACTCCAGGGACTAACTGGACTCAACCTCAGCACTCAGTTTGACCTCATACAGCAATGAGGACAAGTCCATACCCATGCTGAACTACTGTGACTGCAGTTACAATGCTGTAATCTCTACTTCTCTGTGTCCCTGTATGCTTGTTGGACCTGGGAGCTACAAACCTCAGTGTCTCAGTGGAAACCATCTCTCATCCTGAAGCAGACTGGTGCCAGTATCCTAAAGTCTGATCAGGGGACAAGTTAATTCCTGGAGTAATACCTTCCCTGATGTCTGTTGATAGGATGCAGCAGTATCTATCTCGGCTGGACCTGGAGCTTCTGCAAAGCCCACCTTGCACACATCAGGTCTGTGTTGGCACTGAGGTGATTTTTACACTTCCTTCCTGAGTAAATATAAAGCTCTGAAGAAAGTTACCCTAAAAGAAGGCAGATTTAGACTGCATATAAGGAAGAAGTTTTTTACAGTTAAGATGGTGGAATACTGGAACAGGTTACCCAGACTGGTGGTAGATGGTGCATCCCTGGAAATATTAAAGGTTAGGCTGAATGGGGCTCTGAGCACCCTGATCTAGTTGAATATGTCCTTGCTTATAGAATCATATAACAGTCATCTAGTCTGACTCCGCTGCAGTGAGCAGGGACATCTTTAAGTTGATCAGGTTGCTCAGAGCCTAGTCCAACCTGGTCTTGAACGACCTTTAAAGGTCTCTACCAACTCAAACTATTCGGTGATTCTGTGATTCTTTGAAATTCTGACTATCAGCCAAGATAGAAATATGGTGCTAGAAATTATCTTACCTCCCTTGGTGATGCTTGCATTAACTTCCACCCTTCAACCAGTGTGCTCACATTTACCTCTCACACAGAGGTCCCCGTTATTGCAAATTCCTTTAACACCAGTGGCAACCTGCAGGTTGAGGAGGCAGCTCAGGTTTTCCATTGCTTCCTTTTGGCTCCACAGCTGAGGTCTGTGAGGAGTCACAGAGCGGCCATGGAAAATGCAAAGCACCCAGCAAACACGTCAGTGAGATCAGATATTGCCTCTTACTTACACACTTACTGTTGCACTCAGTGCCTAATGCACGTTTTCCTCACAGAGCTGGTGGAAGCAAGTACAGCTATTTTAACTTAACTGAGGCCATGGCTTATCCTGGAGGGATTTTCCAGGAGGTGGAATTTATGGTCCATGTTTGCCTTGCTGTAAAAGCATTGGGCGACAGCTTGAAGAAGCAGCATTAACTGCACAAAGCATCTGCTCTCCTTCTGTAGCTTTCTTACCACATGTTCCTGTCTCAGAAAGGTAGACTTGCCCTGATGGAGATAGCTTCTGAATTGTAGCCTGAAGGAGAAAGATCATGTGGGGCAGAGATCACCAGTGGGACATTAATAAACTTGTATTTCTCATGACTCTAGCATTTTATATAGATCTTCTTGAAGCAAACATTGATACAAATTTCTGCTCACCTTGGGGGATCAGAAGATGTAAGAACTATCCCATGCATAGAGTGTGTAATGGTTCTTGTACTTAATGCTGTGACATTCAAGAATGCAATGCTGTGTCCCAATGTTAACTTCTGCAGATGAATTGCAAAACTACAAAAATCCATAAAATAGCTATGGTTGACCAATGCATTAGAACCTAAACCCACAATGAAAAAGATAGGGCTGAAATCAAGTTTCCACAAAGACTATAAAGCAAGAGCTAAGTGAAACACAGAAGTTTTCTGCAAAAGGCTGTTCCATAGCATTCATGTTCATCATGTCTTTCAGTTGACTCATAGACAATAGCTACCTCTGTTATTTGCTGTCCATGGGTCCATATCAGTCCACAGGCCAGATGGTTAACTCTCATGTTAAAGTGGCACCTGAAGATGGACTGAGTACATCTGGCACATAACAAATGTCCTTCACTGTAGAAGTGACAGAGATGTATCCACTGTTAGGAAAGGTTATGTTACAGACACCTCAGTTTTGTTGAACAACAGAGTGTGACTGTTTCAGCAGAGCTACAAGCCTACATTGTTGAATCAGCCACAGTCACACTTTGTGCTTTGAAGAGGCAAGGGATCTGGTAAGACCTCAATGAAATGAAAGGGGGATGCTATGAGATCACTACCAAAGGCAAAGGTCTATGCTCAGACTGCAGCAGCAATCCTCCACTTGTGTCTGTGTCTGCTCTGGGTAAAGCAATGCCCACTTTTTTCTGGCCAAAATTCAGCTGCTGCTGACTCATAAACACCACCCAGGACAATCCAGTTTCACTGCTGGCTGATCAGATGTGCATGCTGTATGTCCTACAGCTATTGGCAGAGAGACATCAGCAATTCAGCTGCCCTTTACATATTGCCTTCACAGATAGGAAATTTGCTTTTGATTCCACAGGCAGAGAGGCAGTGCACAAGGCAGCAGCAGCCTATATAACCTGCTGCATGTGATGCATGACCTTCACATAGATACAACAGCAAGATTTCCCTTTAGGTTCATCATCACAACAGGCAGGATGCCTCTTTGACTTGGAGATACTCTTCATGGCTGTGGCCCGGGTTTTAGAATATCAAATAGGCCAATAATTGTCAGTGATCTCATAAAATATGTAAATGATGTAGATTTCTCTGGAACATTGGTGCAGCATCTGGAATCCACACACAAATGCTTTGTGACCACAGCTGTGTCTCGCTTGGTCTCTTTCTTGAAGCCAGATCAAGGTACAAACGTTGGTGTACAAGAAAAACTCATGCAGAACTTGCTGAGGTTCCAGCTGGGAAAATACTTACAGTAGCCTCAAGCGATGTTTGCTAGGCAAATGTCACCAGACAGTCTCTGAATGGTTGCTATAGCCAGACTCCCAGTGAAAGGTATATAGTGCCTACATTGCAGCTGGGTATCTCACATGAAGATCTGTCATATGTTATCTGCCCAGTGTGATTATGTGGATCCAAGACACTGAAATGACAGAGGAGCAACTGGATTAGGCTGGAGACACACCACAGAAATTATTAATAGTATTTGGCTGTTATAAAGCAGCACAACTGCATTTAATCCAGATTGCAAACCGGTGAGGCTTAAGCTTGAAGTGTTGATCAGAGAGCAGCTTACATTTGTGGATGATGCACATTTATGTGCATCCAACTTTGCTTTCAAAGCTCTGAAGTTCACCAGCACCACCAGCCCAAACTGATGTTCTAACCAGCGGCAGAAGCCTTGTGTTTACCTCTCTATATTTTGGTTATATCAAGCAGCAAATAATCTTCCCCGATGATCACATTTGGAACAAAAATACTCAAAGATCATTGTGGAGCAAATGGCAGACCTCAGGTCCAAGGGAGTGAAAGAAATTCATGATCCTTCTCTACTACTGCCCTCAATGATAGAAGGATTGTGTCAGTACCAGAAAGGAGTGCTAGCGATTGATTGTTGGAGAATACTCCAGCTGGTACTTGAGACACTGTTTGAAGAAGCCAAGACGTGACATTCTCTAGCAGCAAATCAGTAGTAGGAGGAGAAAGGCCCTTTCACACACATAAAAGTGCACACTCCATCGAAGTGTGAACACCCCAGCATTTTTTAAATTTGCCTGAAATGAACATTTAATTTTGCCTGAAATGTTGAACATTTTCCCTGAAGCTTCAGAACTTCACAGAGATGAAAGATAAGGACTTCCTCATTATTTTCTTCAAGATGTTTGAGTACCTTCTCATCCCACCTTTTTAACTGGGCCTAAAAACAAGCCACTTTGATTTTGATTGCTTCCCAGAGAATTAACCCACTGAAATTCCTCAGGTGCCTCCATGAAGAAGACATGAAGTCATGATAATGATGGAGAGGAGGTGTTCAGATAGAGAAGTAAGATGGATAAAACATAAAGCCTTACTCAGCCACCTGAAATCACGTTCTCTGCTGTCTGTGTCCAAGTCTTTTGGCATATGGAATAATGACAACATAGTTATACATCTGTTTTCTGTGTAAATGTAATGCAAATTGTTCTTATGTTTTATGCTTTTCAAAAAGTAGTTTTAGGATAGAGTCATAGGCCATAGGATCCTTAGGGTATTGCCTGATTAAAATCAGTTTCATCTGATCCGCCATGCCAATAGACCTCAGATGAAACTGTTTTATCTGAACTAGGACTGTCTTCTTCCTTGACTTACCCGTAGATGTGTGTAGTTGGAAATTACAATAGTTTAAAGTGATAGTACTAACACGCCCCACAAAGCTTTGACTGGTCAGCTCAGCTTAGAGCTGCAGTTGTATGCACCAATTTGGATTCGGTAACTCTGCTCTGTCAACTGTCTTGAGCAGACTGCTGATTTCTGCATTTTGTATGCTCAGCATAGTCTGCCATAAGTTTTCCTCTTGCTGATCAGTAGAAAAATTCCCTGTGGGACCCTGCTCTGCATTTCCCTGGAGTAAATGAGATTTTAAGACTAAAAAAAAAAAAAAAGGAGAAAAAAAAAAAAAAGCCTTTGTTTGTATATTATTATGATTCATTATTTATGAAGCAATGACTGCTATAAATCCCAAAGCTTAAAATCTTTCTGCCTCCCTTCTGTGTTGCATAGAAACGTCAGACAGAGGAGTGTTACTGTCCCAGTGATGCCAGTAATATATAGAACAGGTAGATTAGAAGGGGTGGATAAAGCTGGTAGACTAACTGCTTGTAGGAAAGAGTCATTTAATGGAGATAAGTCATTGTGTAATAAAGAATCTGCACTAATCAAGAAAAGAAAAATTTACGAGACAACCATAAAAACTGGTATAACGTATTGGTATTTTGTCTGTAGAAGAAGAAAGAAAAAGATTGTTAGTGAACAAGCACCAAAAAGACATTTGAAGTTCAAAAGTATTGGGTTATCCATACAAAGTATGTTTAATTGGTCAGCCCCATGAATGTGGGAAGAAGCTGCTTTTCTTGAAGTGGGTGCATGTAAGGAAAATCCAAAGCAATTTTTTTCCTAGTGCATCACTAGTACATCAAGGAGCAATAACATTAAGAGACTTCTGTTTTATTTAGGCCAAAATTCCTGGGAATGACTTTCAAAGCTGTCTAGGAGATTTGAGCACCAGTGTCAACAGGAAACCCTTTCTTTAAGAAAAAAACTTACAGGGAACCTATCTTGAAATTGAATAAAGATTTTTTTCATTTGTATCTGTATCTCACTGTACACAATATTCAGAACAGAAGAGCCCTGCAATACAGAAAGCTTCTTAATCAGAATTGTGATATTTCTTCCAAAAATGTGTCCCAAGCCTTGAACACTGCAGTTTTCCATTAATGAATATGTGAAAAGTTGGAACACCTAAACGTTGTGGAGAGAAGTTCAATTTTCCTTTTAAAGGCAAAAATTCTCAAAGTAAACAAACACTTACTGAAAAGGGAAGTATGCTGTTTCCCTGGGGCTCAGGTAAGAGACTTTATAAAGATCTCTAACTTGGTAGGCCCCTCTGATTACTACCCATTACTGATCTTTCAAGTGGGTAGTGAGGAAATCACCACACAAAGTCTGGGGGGAATCAAGAATGATTTTAGGACATTGGGGAGACTAATCCAGAACTCATGAGCCCAAGTAATCTTCTCGTCCAACCTTCCAGACACACAAAATGATGAGGGAAGAAACTGGAGAATCTGAGAGATTAATACCTGGCTCCAGGGTTGGTGCCACCAACAGAACTTTGGGTTCTTTGACCATGGCTCAGTATACATGACACTGAGCCTGCTGGCAGGAGATGGGGTTCACCTATCTAAGCGTGGGAAAAGGACCTTCTTGCGGGAGTTAGTGGCCCTCATTGAGAGGGCTTTAAACAAGAATTGAAGGGGGAGGGGGACAAACCCGTGACTGCTAAAGATAAGCCTCGGGGAGACATACCGGTGTTGGAGGCGATATCCGTGGCTGGGATCAAGTGCATCTATGCCAATGCCCGTAGCATGGGAAATAAACAGGAGGAGTTGGAAGCTAATGTGCACTAGGGAAACCATGATATAATTGTCATCACGGAAATGTGGTGGAATGACTTGCATGGTTGGAGTGCCGCAATGGATGGCTACAGGCTCTTTGGAAGGGATAGACAAGGAAAGAGAGGTGGAGGGGTAGCGTTATATGTTAAGGAGTGTCTTGACGGTCTTGAATTCAAAGCTAGACACACCAAGGTGGAAAGTCTATGGATAAGGATGAAGGGGAAGGCCAGTGAGGCTGATGTCCTGGTGGGACTCTGCTACAGACCACCAACCAGGATGAAGACACTGATGAGATATTCTGTCAACAACTTGGGAGATGTCTTGCATTCACTAGCCCTTGTTCTCGTGGGAGACTTCAACCTACCAGATGTCTGCTGGAAGTATAACACAGCAGAAAGGAGGCAGTCCAGGAGGTTTCTGGAATGTGTGGATGACAACTTTCTGTTGCAGCTGATAAGCAAGTCCAGTGGGGATAGTACTCTTTATGAACAGGGAAGGGCTGGTGGAAGATGTGGTGGTTCGAGGTCGTCTGAGGCACAGTGACCATGATGTGATACAATTTTCAATATGTGGTGAAGTTAGGAAGGCTGTCAGTAAAACCTCTACCTTGGACTTCTGGAGGGCTGACTTTAGTCTACTCAGGATGCTGGTTTGGAGAGTCCCTTGGGAAGCAGCCCTCAAAAGCAAAGGGGCCTGAGAAGGATGGGCTTACTTTAAGAATGAAATTATAAAGGTGCAGGAGCAGGCTGTACCTGTGTGCCAAAAAATGAGCTGACGGGGTAGAAGACCATCCTGGTCGAGCAGGAAGCTTTTGCAGGAATTCAGAAGAAATAAAAGAGTGTATAAACTTTGGAAGGCAGGGGAGGTGAACCAGGAAGCATTTAAGGACAGTGCAGGGTCATGTAGAAAGGGAATTAGAGATGCAAAGTCTTGGCTGGAACTTAAGCTGGACAATTCTCGCAAGGAAAATAAAAACTGCTTTTATAAATACATTAATGACAAAAGGAGGGCCAGGGAAAATCTCCTTTCTTTACTGGATAAAGGGGGGAACATAGTAATGAAGGACAAGGAAAAGGCCAAGGTGCTCAACACCTTCTTTGCCTCCGTCTTTAACAAAAAGACTGACTATCATCAGGGCAGCTGGGCTCCCGAGTTGGTAGGCGAGGATGGGAAGCAGAATACCCCTCCTGAAATCCAGGAGGAAGTATCTAGTGACGTGCTGTGCCATTTAGATCCTAACAAGTCTATGCATCTGGATGGGATTCATCTTAGGGTGCTTGGGAAGCTGGCACAAGAGCTGTCTGAGCCGCTCTCCATCATTTATCACTGGTCCTGGCTAACTGGAGAGGTCCCTGATGACTGGAGGCTGGCCAGTGTGACGTCCATCCACAAGAAGGGCTGGAAGGAGGATCCAGAAAACTA
>JAAGNO010016942.1:0-24714 GCA_033439905.1 Ceryle rudis | reverse complement strand
CATTTGCTTGTTATTCCCTTTTTGTTGAAGTTGATAGTAATGGCTGCTCCTTAGCTTTCAAAACCTCCAATGTCTCAACTTTGGCTTCTTGTGGTGAAGAGTGAGTGAATGAGTATGAAGAGAGACAGCTATGGTTGGTGGCAGCCACAAGTAAAGTGGCTTTCCTGGTGATTGTGGCCCCAGTCATAGTGCATCTGAAATGCCTGACACAGAATAAGTATCCTAATTATTTTTCTCTACAGCAAACAAGACTGTTTTTTCCTCTACAACTGACAGAGAGGAACATAATTGAGAGAGATTAATGTCTTTATTGACTAACAGAAATGCAGGGAAAAAATATTGTGAATAACATTCCCTTATTTCTTTCTTGACTGAAAATCTACATTAGAAAATACCATTCAGGCTTGAAAAATATCGGGTGCTCTTGCTAAGGCTGTCTTAAATGTTCTGTGAGACTTGCATATTCTGATAAAGCAGCTCAGTTGTGAGGAAAGCAGACCATGTCCTTCATCAAGACGACAGAAGAGGAAAGGAGGCCTTCCCACTATCAAGTTCCCAGTGTTTGGTTCCTTCAGGCTTTCTTCATATCAATTTGGGGGTTCCACAATCCTCCTGATGTGGCTGTCATGAGTAATTACAGAATCTAAAGTTTTAAGCCATTTAGTTTATGGAAAGTCAAAGTTCTTACAAAAGGATGACCAGCAATACATAAAACCCATCTTGATTGCATTGCTTGAATCAAAACCACTTGCATGTAAACACTGGCTGCATAATACAGCGAATTGCTGCTCTCTGTTAAACCAATCCTATGTAATCTCACTCTGTTATGAAATTTTGTGATTTATATTGGCTATTAAGAAATATTAAAACTCTCCGACTATGCGAAAGTGAACTATGACTGGAGGGGATCTGGAGATGTTCATATTGTGAAGTGATCCTTTATGAGAAAAGCTCTTCTGTACTTGACAGCTGCATTATTCATCCTATGATATGCTTCCAAAATATTTTAAGTTGTGGATTAGTTGCACTGTTTTAATTACTAAATGCAGGCTTTTTTAATCAACCATGCTTCTAATGCCTGAAGAATTTGCCCAATCCTCTGGTAAATGTTGTCTTTGTTAGTGAAAGGCATTTGAAGAATAGCTCAGTAGTCTGATGGCTAAAGAAAATCCATATAAAACAGAGATATAGTTTCATTTTTCTAGTTCTGCATATGAAAAAAAAATGCTGATATGCCATAAAGTATGTATCCTTCTGCCATTTTTCTAACCCTTGGGGAATGCAGTGTGGAATGGTCACTTGTTCCATTATTAAAATTTCTTCTCAGCCTCACAAAGACTTGGCTTTCCAAACTGATGAAAAAATTCTTTGGAGTTTATATATAGCACTGATTCTTTGACCAGTATTGCTTGGTGACAATAACATTATTGTTTTAATTTCTCAAAAGCTCTCTTCACAGCAGTAGTTGAGTAGTAGCAGACTAAATGCCTCAGTACAGTCTTATGTGTTGTGCCATTTTCTGCTGCACTCATAGACACAGAAGATGCAGTTGTTGGTTTCTCTCACCAAATGTATATATTTTTGATAATATCCATGGACATAAAAGTATTACTGCATGAAATACACCTTCACAAAATGTGAATATAGCTTTGAGATTCATACAATAGAAGGAAACCAGTGATTTTTGGAGCAAATTCCCAGCTGGTATCAATTAGCACAAATTTGTTGAAGTCTTTCTTTTGTCATGTGCCATTGTGTGGTTTAAGGGAAACACTCATTTTATCCTTCCTCAAGATGCATCTACCTAGAGAATTTGACAGCCTCTTCAGTGATATGAAGTCAATACAGAGAACTCTCATTTAGAACAAGACTTCACTGCAGTTTACACAAGAGAGTATTTGAAGTGCTTTTAAGGAATTCTTTTTTTCAACTTCAAACATTAAGCCTAAGCTTCCAGTGTGCCTCTGGGTAGATAAGCAAAGAGAGTCCTTGATAGGCTCATGAAGTTTAACTGCGTATTTGCTTGATATATGTTTGTGGTAACATAACTCATTCATGTAACAATAATTCATAAATCTAGGTTTCTAATTTACTGTTTAGCACCCGTTCTTGTAAAGAAGCCATTTTGCCTTTCCACAGTTGTGAGAAAACCCCATTCTCCCAGCCCCAGTTTTACATTATGCTCTACAGATGTAGGATAACCTCATGTAATTGATACAGTCCCTTGTGACTTGTTATAATAGGCCAGCTGGTAGAAGTGGAATAATGAAGAAATGTAAGTAACTGTTAATGTCAAGATACATCTGATGTGAATATTGTGCTCTGGCCAAACCCCAAATTAGAACAGAAAACACAGTTGAGATAGGTATGATTTGAAGCAGGATTCAAAATGTTAGCATCCTGTAACAATGTGCAAAAACCTCACTAGCTCACTAAAAGTCAGAGGAACTGAGGATTCTCAGTACCTCTGAATGAGGAGGCCTCTTCCTGAAGAATAATTCAGGGTGAAGTCAGAATGCATGAGAAAAGCTACTTTGCAGAAATCCCTCAGCAAGAGCAGTGGTGCAGTTTACATCAGTCTCGGCCAAACTTTCTCAGAAATTAAATTATGTTAAAACCCAGGCTCTTGAGAATGTGGACACATTCTTACAGCATTGCTCCAGAAACATTCAGCCAAATCATAGCGACTAAAACTGAGTTGTGCTTGCTTGATTGTGCTGAAAGATACAGCATATGTACAGGCCAAAAATCACTGTAAGATGCTTATCATACTTGAACTCTTGGGAACAGACCTATACCTGTACATACAGCTGGTCAAAATTCCTTTTCTATAAACATTGACTTGAAAGAAAGAGGGGAGATTTTGTTATCTAAAAGAAGAAATGTTGGAAGGATTTTTTTTAATAAAAAGAGTCATGCTCCACAAAAAGCAGTTCCCCTCCCATCCTTTACAAATATTCATGGTTAATTAAAAAAAATAACTTTTTGTCTCTGCTGTAGCTTTTTATGATGTTCTGACTAGGAACACACCAAGTTCCTTGCCTAGTCTAGTGATAATGTTACCAACCCTGGAAGTTAGAGGAGCCCACTGGGAACAGTAACTCCTGCAATTTTTCACTTGTGTGTTGAGAAACAATCACGAGACCCAGAATGGCTGAAGTTTTGCAGCTTCTTTGGCCTACCTCTTGTGCTACTTTTCTAAGAAAGCATCTTGAGGTTTCACATACAAGTTTAGCATCAGTCTTGTAAGATGCTCTAAGAGGCTACTGAGATTCTCTTAGATTGTTGAACAAGTTCAAAATCTGACCCATAATATTTGAAATTAGGAATTCTGGAGTGTGGGTTACTAAAATTACAAAATATGATAAAATTGTATCAGCTATAAGTTTCCTAGAGTCTAAATAAACATAGCTGAGCAGCAGAAAGTGACACATTTCCTTTATGAGGTTTTTCTGGAATTCACCTTCTGTTCACACTCTCTGCCACACAGCGTATACATCTCTTCCTGTTCATGCTCTCTGTGGTTTACATGTGCATTGGTAAAGGTAGTATCTTAAATAGCTTTTTATTTGTGTACTAAACTCCATGGGGGGCCATACGTACAAAATCCTAAATGAAGTAATGGCAAAGTTTGCATACATTTTCCTACGGCCTTTCTGTCTGTCTTGTAAAACAGTTCATTTTTGCTCAGGTTTACATGGCTACCATTCAAATAATCATGTAAAAATCAGTTTCCTAAGAATTTACCAAGTACTAACCATTTGTACAAACAGACACTAAGGATTCACTAATTATACCACTAATTAAAAAGAAATCTCTCACCTAGAGATATAAATAATTCATTTAATGTTATATGCCTGGGAAGAGTACAGTCTCTTTTTTTTTTTAAGGGAAAAGAGTTTATTCTATATGTTACAAAGTCAAGCATAGAAAATACAATTTAAAATTGCATTTTGAACATAAACACCCTTTCAGATATGCTAAGTAAATGAAAATATATATTTAATAATGGTTCCTTTCACAGAAAGGTTAAAAAGTCATTGCTAAACATATTTTCTGCCTTTGCTCTGTATGTTCAGATAACCACTTGTTCCATTTGCCACCTACACACTGATAAAGCTTTAAGCCCCCTTCTCCAGGTGAAAGAATAATCCAGTGTGATTAGACTGAAATTTGAATTTGATGAGCAGTTTTGCCATGGAGCTGTATCTGGTGACCTGCCACAAATCCCTTATTGCCATATACAAATAAAAGGCAGTAAATACTGCAATGTTTAGGTCTTTTCTGGTGGGGTTTTGCTTATGCAGATATACCAGGCCTTGTTAGGCTTGTGGGACACCTTACCTGGAGAGAGCTACCTTGAAATGTGGGAGCATTCAGTTTGGGGAATCAGTCTAACTCAAGTCTTAAGTAAAACACTCAGAATTACTTGTGCAGGACCCTCAGAAGAAACTACTTGATCTGCTTTTATTCCACTGCATTTACTAGTGTGATTGACTCCTGGCTGTGTTTCAGCATCTTGTTTCCCTGACTGTATGTGCCATCTGCTTGCTTGACCAATCCTGAGATTTCACATGGAATAGAATAACTAGGTCTCTTTCTAGACAAAATTAGCAGCTACACAGGGCTTTGAAAAAGATTGTTCTGCTGGGCAGGAGGGTCCTCTGGTATTGGTCTTCCAACCGGTCTGATCATCCACTGCCATTCCAGAAGGCATCATATTGTCACATGACCTCACGGAATAGCGTAGAGAAATGAATGCTTAGAGTATTTTTAAAAGTTTTTTTAAGATGTCTCAAAAGAGGGACCACAAGGGACCGAAGGAGAGATGGGATCTTTATACCAATGTTCATCAAGCTATGCCACATGAGACAGGAGAGTTCACGACTGTAATATTGGTCACCTACAGGGATGTGGAGTGATTTCATATAGAGGAGTTTAAAAACAGCACTGAATCTATATGTGGTCTATACTAAGGTCCAAGGAGGGAAACTGCCATGATGAGCACAGGGCAGAGAAGTTTTGTGCATGGCATAAACCATATGCTAGAAATGCCTTTGACAAAGGAAAAACAGAGTTCTATAGAACAGCTGTGGAGCCAGGGTTTTCATGAAGTGGGACGCAGTGTGAAACTGACTGGCTGGTGGTGGGTGTGGCTAAGCAAAAGCAGTGACAACATGAGCTACTCTGGACCCTTTGGCCAAGGAAATGGGCCCACCCATAGATAGAAATCACAAATAGGGGAAACATATGCTTCAGTTACCCAGTGACAGAATGAATATTTCACTACCTTAGTATAGACTATTTCACTAGAACAGGCTTGAATAGTTCATGCACTAAATTACATATGTAGATCCCACTGTTTAATCTGAGATGAGCTCAGCAGGGTTGACTGTGGAAATGCAAATTTACACTGCTACTGAGTCCTTGCAAATTGTACACTGTGTGTCAATAATTCGCTTAAGGATCTTGGAATGGTCTGCTTGCTTTCTTAACTTTTAGCAATTCAAATATTCTGCTTGTCCAAAATATATATAATTATTTAAATCATAATGGTCTTTCCAATATCTGCTCTGGGCCTCTTCTCACTTTCTGCAGGAGGTTCCAGGTTTCACTATTGCTCCTTTGTGCAATGTATGAGTATGTCCATCACTTCATTGAAAATACAGAGGGGATTTTGTTCCAAAAGTATTTAAAAAAATGACATAATGTTCATTTTTTTGGTATCATTTTTTCCTTTACCAAAACCAGTCAACACAGGTAACAATATTGCTGTTCACACAAAATCCAACAGTTATTCTGCCATCTATTTTTTTTTTTAAAGCTTCCTTCAAAATCACTGCAAACTATGCCAATGTAATGACTGATGAAGCATCCTCTATATGGAGGTGTTAGACATCTTGTTAGACTGACTGATAGAGTTGTTGAAAGTTTTTGCCTGTGCAAGCTGTTTTCACCTTGTCTCACACGGACTATCACAGCCAGATTGACTCCCAGTCTGTAACTATGGAAAACTGGCAAACACCTAGTTATGTTAATCCTTGTACTAAAGAAGCAGCAGCAAATGATCAAGACTGGTCTGCTAAAAGTTGGGGGGGGGGAAATCTACTAATAACATTGTCTTGCTTTCTTCTATTAGAAGTATCCAGGTTTTCCATAACCATCAAAGGGAAAGAAACTTACCTTCCTATTAATTTCTTTGGTGATTGACTTGAAAATCTAAGATGTAAGGTCTTGCTCAAACCTTACCAACAGTGGGGTCATTTAGAGGGGCTTTTGATATGCAGACTTGCTGGTAGCTAATAACTCTTGTACCTTTTTCCTTGACAGGATGCACTGATAGCCTGACTCTACCCAGCCTTCATGGGACTACTAGGAACTTAATGTCTCTGAGACTGCAGTCACTGCCATGCTTGCCTGAGCATATTATGGAGAACTGGATGGACAGATAGGTACAGCACTTAACAAGACACATAAAGGTATATACCTCAGTAAAAAGGGGAGAAAACAGTATTGCTTGTAGCTAGGCTAGTCAAACTCACATTTTGGGACATACCTGATTTTCCAGGGATCATTAACTTTCTTACAGTTTCCTGTAAGACTCCAATACATACTTCTCTGTCTGACAAAACTGAATAGTAGAAAAAATTTAGGCATGTATTAAAAACATCAGTCAGTCTGAAAAGTAAACAACATTTGGATATATTCTTTTAATATAGGTTGGTCTTTCTGTTATCTCTCCTCTTTAACTCTCTTTCTGCGGGCAAAGATTTGGGGCAGTCACAGTGAAAGTGGTAGCGCATTTGTGCGGTAGTGCTAAAGGTGTTTTTATCTTGAAACTAGTGGTACTTCCTGAAATGAGATACTCGTGGGAAATGTGCTCAGATGCCCAACCAACTGAAGCAGGCTGCTTTGGACTCCATTAGCTGTGGCTGTGTTTTGTTATAGGTCAAAGAACAAGAGGAAGTCTAGTAGGATGGAATTTCTAGCCATCCCAAGAATAAAATGGGTTGGATGTTCTCCAGTCAAACCATTTTTTGGTGACTCATCACATCTGGAATTATTTGTGGAACTCTGACAGTTTTAGCAAACTGACAGTGAATCCTAAAGAGGTTTTCATCATTTCACGCTTGTTTGCCTGGCAGGAGGTTGTAGACGCCAGCAACAATCACTTCTTCAGCACCATGTGACTTCTATGGGTCTTTATAGCTGCCAGGAACTCTCTCAGGCGTTTAGAGGCCAGAAGCCCAAGGAACCTTTGGTCCATTTGGAGTTTGGCTCACTCTTGTGCAGCTGAGAGCTCAGGGTGGTGGCTTCTCTCAGGGCTTTCATGTAGTCACTGTTGAAATTGTCCAGATACAAACTTTTTTTTTTTTTTCCAAACAGCTTTTTATATCCAAACAAGTAATTTACATATACTTTGAGTGAAAAAGAGAGTAAACACTTTTCCTTCTTAAATTCACATAAATTTACAGGTTAAAACAAGCAAACAAACAACAACAAAACAAAACCAAAACCAAAAAACACCACAGGTTCTCAAAGTCCAACGTTTCATTCTGCTCAGAATGTTATTCCTTCCATATTTGGGAGAAAGAAGTGCTGAGATGTTGTTTTCTGGTTTTTGACAGTTGCTTGTGTAGAAAACAGGACTTTAATATAGCAACTGAAAAGCCTGCTCTGTGTAAAAGCCCTACTCTGGACACCTTTGCCAGTGAGCTGGAATGCTATTCCCCACTCTCCAAGTGTGCTACCTCACCCGTGGACCCGTGGGACTTTGCCATTTCTGACTCCCTGTTGTTATCGTAGGAGCTGGGCATCAAGGAAGAGTCTGATACAGTCTACAGTTTCAGTTTCTTCAACATTTTTGAAAAATCAGTAGTTTTAGCTATTTGGAAACAAAGTATTTGGCACCTTCTCACTTTCAGAAACTCTTGAAATTTCTTTTTTTTTTTTTTTTTTATTTCAAAGAAGGAAGAAAAAAGTCTAGAATTTCCTACAGAGAAGAAATGTCATCTTTTGATGTGGTATTCTCAAGAATATCTTTGCTAGAGGCCACAGCATTGCAGCCTTAGGAACAATAGCAGCTGCACAGAACAGCCAGAGGCAAGCTGAAGTGTCCGTTTTCTGTGATGTCATTTTACTTTTATTTGGGAACAGCAGAATGCTAATGCCTTGACAGCCAAAATTACAATAAACTCTAGCTGTATTGAATGTAGGGATGCAGACTTGCCTGCAAATCATAAAAGGTGTGAGTTTTGGATGCAGTCATCTGTACTGACAAACCTAGCCCACATGTGCTGTTCTCACACTGGGATTTTTCAACTGTTTCTTCTATTAAGAAATATAATTTCTCTCAAAAATTGCAGAAAATAATTTTGGGAAAACGAGAATTTTTGAAATTTCATCTCTGCCACACAGCCTCCCCCCCCCACCCCCCAGCATCCCACTGTCTCCTTTTCCTTCCACTAATGCCTGGGAATAGAGCTTTTTAACAAATCTGAAATTTTAACAGATCTGTTCATTAATGAGTGACACTATAGCTCTTGTTTGCAGGGGGATGTTGATTAGCCATTCTTCCACAGTTTTTTCCTTTCTCAATCTTGGGAAATGATCCTGGTGAGATTAAAATGACATCAAATATCCTGTTTCGTAAGAAACAGCCTTTTGGTTCCATGGAAGGAGAGTTGCGTTTTTCACTGTTCTGCCAAAGTTTTTTCTCTACTTTCAAATTAGTATGAGTCATTTTTTGAGAGACATGAATATCTGTTTGCTAGTGAGGCTGCAGGTGTTGGGTGTTATTCCCAAAGTCCTCTTCACATTTGGTGCATGCAGTAGTGTTCCCCCAGCACTGCTCCTGCTTTTTTGCTTGCTAGATTGAAACATGCGTTCAGTTCTTGCGAGGCCTTTGTTACAGGGAAGCACTGATCTTGGTCTTGTTCAGTAACCACTGACACTAAAGGTGTCTGCATGTTCTCTTCAAAGCAACTACAAGTTCAAAGGGAGAAGTCTTGGTTTGCATTAGACTAGCTGAAACACTTGGAGAACAGAGACAAGTCTTCATGCATGCAAACCTTTCTGCCAGTCTGAAGGAGAGGCGTCAGACTCACACTAACTAATATTGCTCAGCCATCATGTCTACAAAATTGACACTACTGTTGTATTGTAATATTTTCTATAAAAATGTCAGAGAAATCAAAAATAGAAAGCTGAGCAAGGGTACTTTAAATTTTTAGTATTCTGCACAAGAAACAGTTCCCCAAACTGAAATAATTTGCTTTGACATTTTGCCTATATTTGTACTTGCACAAATCTGACTCCAGAGTGAATACGATCAGTTAAAAGGGTCACAAAAGTATTTTATCAACAATCATCTTTAAGATTTTCTTCCTCTCTTTTGCCTTGTGTCAGTTGTCAGGCCATATTCCCTCAGCCCAGCAGAGCTTCATTTTCCTTCCAGCCTGAAATCTGTCTCTCTGGTGTCTATCCATATCCATAATAATGTCTTAATGTTTACAAAATGTTAGGACTTTTCACTTTGTAAATAAGAGCAAAATCTATTAGGCAAGTAAGGCAGCAAGAATTCATCATTTAAATCCCAGATTAGAAACAGATTAGAAACTGCTTAAAACTGTATCCTGCATTAAAAAGAAAACAGAGCCTTTCACTTACTCACTGGAATTTACTTTTTTTTCTCTTATGCAAGAATTGGGCTTCAATACATGGGTTGTATTAGTTACACTTCACCTTCAGTCATTTTAAGGCTTGACCCTTAAACTGCATGAAATATCTTAGTTCTGTCTGGACAGAGAGGAACAGAGGCAGGCAGCTCCTTAAGAGAGGATGAATAGTCCTGTGTGACTGTCTTGGACTGCCTTTCTTCAAGATAGCTGAAGCTAGGTGATATAAAGCCTATTTCCCAAAGTGAAAACCTAGATTTTTCCCCCCTTCTCCCTTCCTATTAGTTGATCTGGTTTTCTCAGAAGCACTAAAGGTAAAAAGGCAGATATAGAACCATTTGGTGGGATCCCAGCAGGATGATGCCTCTCTTCTTATCATATATATATTTTTAAAGAACAACAACAAAAAAAAGAACCTGCAGTGATATTGGTCATATTGTGCAATCTGTAAAGAGTTCTCTACATTTGGCAGAAATAAAATGCAAAGCATTTATCTCTTTATTGCAAAGGGCCCTAGAGTTACAGTAATCAACAACTGATACAGCCAAAGTGGCATTCTAAGAGACGTGGTGTAAAGCAGAGCCAGACTCAATGTCTATACAATCCCATGTCTGCAGTAACTTTGATAAAAAGCGGAAAGTGGGGTTCATTGTTCCACAAGGAGGTTTGGATAGTTTAATCCTGGGAATCCCAGAGGTAAAGGCAGTATGGCTGGAGCAATTTATATTTGTTTTAAGCCTAGAAGAGCATTCTCCATGCTGATGGCACCAGAGGGGCACAGGGATGCTTCTATTTTGCTGAATCAGTCCCTTATTTGTAGTTGTTGTTTATAATGAAACTGGTATGAGATAAACTTCCTTTTCAAGACCAGCAAAATATGACCAGAACAGTCTGCTTTGAAGGAGGTCCTTAAATTAAAAAAAAATATTTACCTTGGTGTGGCCTGAGTCCTAAAGTGAACTGGGGAGTGGTGGCTCTTCAGACTGTGTGAAGACGTACGGTGTAAAGCTCCTGTATGGGGTGATCTCTCTGATGTGGATCATATTGCCAACAAGCCATGGGACTCTGAAAAAATGTCTTCAGTCAATGCACAGTAGTAACCTTTACTGGAAAAAAAATGCAGTATTGCAGATCCCATCAAAAGACCCTTTCCTTCAGCTTTTATCAGAACTGGGGAGTGACTCATTTCAGTACTGAGTAGAGCCTATTCTGCACCTCACAGACATCAAACCACTTTCTAGGAGCCTTAAAACCCACAGAAATAATTTCTGGGTAAACCTTAGTCTGGGTATTTTGAAACAGATGTTTTTCCCAAAAATAAAGCTGTCATTTCTCTTTGGCTATTCTACTCTATCTTTATATGTCTCTTTTCCTTAGAAAAGCCTGTAGTTGCAATAATTAAACTGATGCTTTTAAGAATACATTTACCTGGAACCACTTCTACAAATATGAAGTCATTAGACTTTGGCCTTTGCTTCAGGCTTTTCCGGGAAGCCACTTTTCCTTATAGTCATCTCCTTTCAGCCAAAAAAAAAATCCCATCTGTCATATAGAAATACTATGCAGCTGGATGGAGTGATTGGACCATTTGGGTGTTTGGGGCAAAATCACATCTTCAGTGATTACCTCATGCCACTCTATTCACTCGAATGGATTTGATGTAAAAAGAGATGGGACTGATAGAAGCTTAACTTGTGCTTTCAAGCCAAGACTACAAGCAAAAAAAAATCCAAAGTACGTTGATCTGATGTCTACTGCAAAAGCCAAAGTCTTGGCAGAAAAATTCAGAAGTGTGCTTAAGTGAGAAAGACAAATAGCCTAATGTGTGCATGGTTCAGTACCTTATACTGGCAAAATACAATTAGCAGGAATAAGAAATTACCAAATTCTGGTAACCAAACACTAATGTCTGTTACACCCAGTAGTTGTGCAGCCACAGAAGCAGAAGAAAAATGTTATCCCCTGAAATGCTCGATACTAGTCTTGTTAAATTTCAAGCACTCTGATCACACAAAACATGCAAACAAACCTAGTTGCAAGCATCTGAGTAGTCACGTGGAATTATTATCTCCATTGTACTTTCTTCAAATGGATAATCAAGTCTAAACTTGTAGCTTCTTTACTGGCTGACACTTTGTACCTAAGGTTCTGTTTGCCTTTGTCTGTGGAGGTACGTAAGGACTTCCAGAGGCTATTCATTGAATACAGATGGGCCTAATTCTGGGCCCTCACTTAAATGGATGGATTTGGATGGAAATAATGGCAACCATAGTCTCTTCAGGAGGATATCAAAAGCTAATTAGTGAAGAGGCGAATCTCATAGTGCCCCAAATAGGTGTGGAAAGGACAATGAGATGTCATCAGTGTATGTGACATGCCCTTGAAATTTCTCATCCAGAAAGATGCTCTGTTTCCAAAGGGGCGAATAGTGCTGGGAAGCAAGGGTGGAAAACTACATAGCTAAAAGAAGCAGTTAAACTGCTGTGTGGACTGAAAGGCATTTGGGAAAGAATGAAATGGGAAAACACCACTCAGGGATGTCTTAGTGTTAAGTTTGCATGATTGCAAAAGGAAGGAAAATAGACTGTAAATTTCTTCACTATGATGGGAATACATGTAAGAGGGCAGTTTTCTGCAACCTAGTCATTTGAAGGTCATTCTGATCTGCATTTTCTTGTATGAACTTTACTTCACCTTTGCTTCCTGAAATGCATGAAATTAGTTTCCCAAATAGAAGATGGATTAAAAGCTCCAGAAAGCTGATGACACTTGATTCTTTTCACTGTTACATCTATTGTTCCATAATCATCATAGGAACGCAGAAAAAAGTAATTGGAAAAGGACCCTTGGAAGTCAAACGATTAAACTACTGTTCAAAGAAGGCTAATGAAAAAGTTCAGAATTTCTAACTTCAAAATCTTTGCTGACAGTGACATAAACTGTGTTCTTTGATATCAGTCACTGTGGTTAGTGTAGAGACTGGGAAAAGAGCGAGAGATTTTAAACCACCTCTTTGATTTTCCAGTAATTTTGTGCTCATAGGTCTGCCTGGCTCCCACTGTAAATTGAGACCTCTCTCTAAAGTGTGTTTTATTAATGGGCCATAAGGAAAAAAATACAGTTTTAGCATTCCCTACTCTGTTTGTGTCTTTTGTTCCTATTTGACAGAAGTGCCATTACAGTGGGTGTTGAGAGAAGAGCTGGCATAAGGTCCTTCCCACAACCTGCACTGATGAGAGAGGCTCCTTTGCCAGTCCCACAGTACCTTTCATGCTGAAAGAATGTAAACCTTTTTTATGTCTTTTGTGGTACTCAAAGAGGTAGTACGAAGGACCCATACATTTAGGTTTCAAATAACCGTGTTTGCTAATATACAAGACTCAGCTGCATACAAATTTCTGCTATCTGGAGAAAGTTGGAATCAATCCCCATATGCTGGATTTTAAATTGGCACTTCACCTATCTTTCACAAAACCAATAAGAGGCATGTAAAGAAGTGAGATATATTTTCCAGTTCAGAATTTCCCTGTAATTAAAGATATTTCAAGTCCCCTTTTTCCATTTCAGTAATCTAAAATGGAAAAACTCATCATAAGCAAAAGGCAAATGATTTTCAACCTGCATGTGAGACATCATTTATCATTAGGAGCTATGAGAGCATGACCATTAATTTTTTACCAGGTCTTTCATATCTTGTATTTTTTAACTCACTTTTGTATTACATTTTTGAATGATAAAGTGTCCAATTCACTGCTTAGGGATTGTTCTCAAACTCTTTAATATAAACCACATCCATACAATATTGAAGGATCTGATTTAAATTAAATCTACAGAAGAAGGGGTATTCAAAGTTCTCTATTTTTATGAGTGTATCATTCATCTTCTTCTGTCCCATCAGTGTCTCTCTGTACTGTAAGACCATGCACTTGTCTTGTCCATTCTAAATTGTTTAGATATCCTTGAAAAGCCAGAAAAAAATCAGAAGCAGTGAGTATTTTGTCATCAACTTCACAGAGCCCAGAATTCAGCTTTTAATGGAAGGAGTGCTACTTACATGGAAGTCTCTGCTCAGTCACTACAGAAAATGAAGTATCAGATGTGAAAGACTATGGAAATGATGTTTGTCTTAGTTTTGCAAGTCTTAATCAAAACTAAGCTCTACAAATTTAAATGGAGGTACAGCAAGGTTGATCAGCTGCCAGACAAGAACCAGGTTCATTAAGTGCTAAGGGAGCGACTTCCACCAATTTTCCAGATGTTATATTTTCCCGTATCATTGCAGGGTGAATGGGAAGCTATAAGCAGCAGTAAATAACTGAAGAGGATATGACAAAGTAGAGGGGGAGGTTAACCATAACCTTCCTGTAAGCTGTTTTCCTGCTACTCATTGCTTTCCCCTGCAGCTGGTTTGCCAGCCCACAGAATGTCAAGATGTTGCAAGACACAAAGTTTTAACACATCTGTCAATTCTCCAACCAGCATTTACTTGACATGCTGTATACAAGTAACATGGCTTCCACGTACTATCTAAGAAGGCATGTATACATGCATATGAACCTGAGATGTTGTTCATGGAGATATCCCGTGGTCTGTTACCTCTGGAAACACTGTAAATTATCTGATATCTGTACAGCAAATTGTGTAGGAATTTTGCCCTGAAAACACTTTTGGTACCGGAGTTTTGTCCATGATCAGGCTTGTACAGTGTCTGCTACATAGAGCAACTGCACAGCTTATACAGTCTAGAGAACATTTACATGGTTTTGATGCAGTTTAGAAACAGATTATCAGAACAAAATATAAACCAGTATAACTCATCATTAGCAATCTGGATAATTTTTATATCTTAAATACCTCTTCCATTTATTAAAGTGCAAAGACTTGACTCACTTGACTATGCCTTCTCTCATGGATAAATGCTATCATGCATACCTCAGCTTACAGTTAGAGGAGCGTGCATAGATACACACCAACAGTATCCTTAAAAAAAAAAAAAAAAGATGTATCTTATAAGCCCTTTTAAAGTAATTTATTTCTATTTATTATAGTGACTGTATTTATTAACATTTTATATAGAGTTTTGGGCTTTTTAGTTCAATTAAATAAGAAGATATGATTTTCTTTTTCTTTCTTTTTTTTTTTTTCTGCTGTAACTCCATTGCTTCTCATGTTCCAGAAGCCAGTGCAATTCAGAGGAGAATTTGACTTTTTAAATTTCTTTTCATAATGAAATTAATATGAAATTTTGTTTCCATTTCCTTTATTCCCATAGGAGTTGTCATGAGAAAATAAGTTCAGGGCAATACTATTTGGTGGTGGCATACCTAATAAATTTAAAAGCTTGGTATTCAAATGAAAATAATCAGTAAGCACAGGGATTTTTGTTTACAGTTCTCTACCATGTCACTGTCTTGCAGTGGAAACGTGGGATTTTAACATTCCAGTCTGGACACCTGCAGCTCCTGTCTCTGTCAACAGTTTTCAAGACTCCAAAGCTCCAACAAGCAGAAATGTCTGATTGCAGAGCTGTGTCCTTGCTGCCTAGCTGGGGAAAGCTCTGCTTGACTTTAGCATCTGCCTCTCCCCAGCACTTCTAAGAACACTGTGTAGTGGGGTAACTAACAAGTGAAATGCTCTTCTGGGAAGAGTTAGCACAAAATACAAGGAACCTGAAAAGAATGAAATCACTGTGTGGTTGCAGGGTGGGGGGGGGGTGTGTGCATGAAATTCAAACCAAATGTCTTACAGAATTAGGACTGCTTTGCAGAGAGACCTCTTGTGTTAAGATTGTAAGCTGATCATGTTCAGAAAGAGATGAATAATGAATGCTGTGGACCCACAGATTCATAGTCGCCTGGGAACTTGGGCACATATGAAGCTTCCAACACATAAGCCGCTGCACTGAAGTTGGTGCCCACAATTAAGCCTCTTCATTGTGAATTGCTTGTGAATTATTGGCTTAGTTCTAATTCTTGCCACATCGGACTGCTTTTAAATCTAAATTCATTCATTAATGTCTATAAGGCACACTGAGATCTTCGAATATGTATGGCACTATTGAAATGTTAAGTGTCATTATAACTCATTCTTGCAAAAGCAGCTGAAGATAGATTTATTTTATGTGGTAGATGGTAATGGCTCACTTGGAACAGTTACACATTCTATTGGGTAAATAATGGGAGTGTTATAAATTGTAGCAGTGATATGTTTACATAATAGACGGTAACCACTCCAGAGGAGCCATAACAGTCAGCTTAATAATATGCATTTTGAAAATTACATAAATACATGTATTTTTCAGGAAGCAAAATGGCTGTAGGAGATAGAGACCTGACAGTTCCTGGTAAATACAACATGTTTTCAATGCTGTGTTTTAATGTTTTTATGCAAACATGTCTATCCGGTGGCTTAACATGATAGCAGAGCAGAAAAATGGTTATATTCCAGTGGCTGTCACTAATGTATACACTGCTATTAGACGCACTATAGATGGGCTATACAGTGGGCTGATGAGTTTGTAAGTCAGGCGGCGCTGCTGAGTTTGCGAGTCAGGCAGCACTGCTAAAAGCTTTCAGGCATGTTTGTTCCCCAGGACAACTCTCTCTGTCTTTTCATCCCCTTTTTGGCTGTGTACCTTGACATAGGCTTCCTCTCACACTTTAAAACATGCGACCACTCCATTTCTGCCAAGCACATTGCCTGCCTTCCATCTGCACAGTGCCTCAGGAAAAAAGTCTTCCAAGCTTTGTTGTCTGACTGTGTAGCATTTACCTGGCTGTTTCTACCTTGTCTTGCCTGAATTTGTAATTCAGGGTAGTAAAGTTCTACTAAGGAATGCTGCTCTATGAAACAGTATGAAACTATCTCTTCCATGTACCATAACCACTCTGTTAATGGTTGTACTCATTATGTGTGAGGGGAAATAATGCAGTAGCATTAACTGTGAGAGTGAAACCAAGTTCTTGACTGGAACTACTCTGTGGGTGTTTGTGAAACACTTTTTCAACAAAAGTAAAAATGCCTCTTTGACCAAAGGATTTTTTCTATTGGAAAAGCATATTTTCATCAAAATCATTCATTTTGGAAAGGAAAAAGGAGGGAAAGCATACAAAAGAGACATCATTTTAATTTAAAAAAAAAAAAGAAAGAAAAAGAAAAAAGAGGAAAATCATGATGCAACTTTATTTTTTTCAAACTATCCTGTCCAAAATTGTCATATCTATCTGCTTTATTTCATAGATGTGTTGATACACCTACTGTTACATAGGTCACATCAGAGCTTTCCCCGTAATTCTTCCACCATTTTAAGAAAAGGACTGTATCACTCTCTTTTGTTTCCAGGGCTGTTATAAAAAAAAAAAAAAAAAAATTAAAAATTACTCAACTTTGTAAGCTTTAAGGATAAGTTAGGAAATTTATTTTTAGGATTGAAACTATTTTTAGTACCCTAAAACAACAAGCCTAAAGACAGGAAGATCTGTTAACAAGATCCTATGTTAACTCTTGTGCCGTGGTAGCTATCTGAGAGACCAGGAGAACTGTATTCTTACAGCTTCTGTAGAGTAAGAATCATACTGCTCTTTCCATATTTATCTTGTTTCTGTTTCTCTCTAAGTCTGTGCATTTTGGACCATCATGACAGAGATCAAGCTGCCTTTTCAAATCTGAGCAGCGGTCTGTAGAGATGCAGCCTTGTGCTGTCGTTGCTGAGCTACATGAGTCTCGTGGTGTGCACCAACCCTTCAGTGGAGCCCATGCTGAGGGGGAATGGCAGAAAGCCCTTTCACCTGTGGAGTCCTCCAGTCCTCCTTGCCCCTACCAGCACAAAGAATGTGATTCCTCCTCTTGGGTCATCTGGGGTGACATGTGTGAAGGAGGAAGTCTGGTGTAGATGGAGAAAGGATCTTTGGAGGTGTAGTCTATGGACAAATTTGGATCAGTTTGTCAATTATGGCCAGCAGTAAAATAAAGCGTTTGGACATGGGGGAGTACAGCACTCCCCCGAAGCTCTTGTACATCCAGTTTATTCATTAGGCATCTCCCTTCACCAGAGAATGAACCTGGACTGCAGGTCTAATACCCTTGCAGCTTAAACTGAAAGCTTGTTCCTTGACCCATCCCCTCTGCTGTGCGTTGTTCAGGTCTCTTCCTCTTTATCTATAGCAGGAAGACAAGCAAAGATCAGGAACAGAAAGGTCTGGACACGAGTGCTATGTCAAAGCTGAGAGTGAGGAGCAGCTTTGGAGCTGATATAGCTTTCCATGTTCCTAATAAAGATTATTTAGAGTTAGAGTAAAACTCATTGTAGGCTTTTGATTGTTTTGGTTTGGTTGTTGGTTTGTTTGTTTTTTTTAATGTATTTGCTTTCAGTAGTGTGTAGGAGCTAAATAGATTACTACTAATACTTATTTTAGATGCCTGCTTTAAGATCTAACACTTTTATCCAGATTTATCCATGTTTTTATAAAGACTTTGCTTCCTTGAGGATTCTCTCCCCAAACATTCAAGTAATTTCTCAGCATTAAAGTACAGGGCAGATCTAGAGGTTTACAGTCAATTAGATGAAGCCTAATGGAGGTGGGAAGTTTGGATATCATTCTTATCTGTGTGTGCAGCAACTGGGTTAGGATGGGGACATGCTCAAAAGATTGATTTTATTTTCCTGTGAATACAATGGAGGGATGAGTCTTCTAAACTGCAGAAAAAACACACCCTGCCCAGGATCACCACCCTGTCTCTCCTCAAACCTTTTGATAAAAGCCCCATGCTGTGGACAATACAGATTTGTTTTAGGTGAAGTACACTAGAGAGTTAAGGATGGGGGTGTGTCTCTGACTTATGATGCTGTCCATTCTAGTTATCCAGGAGAATGTCTAGGGACCACATCTCATCCCAGCAACTGCTGAGAGCACTGTGTCTCATCAATGTTCAGCCCAGCTGTGGGACTGGGACAGTTTCACTTTTTGTGTGAAATGGTCTTAGCTCTTCCCAGACACATAATTTTAACTAAAAGGTGCTATTTACAGTATATCCTTTTCTCATTCATTTTGTAACATCAACTGTCATTTAAAAATGAGACTTACAGGAAATATTACGGGAAAAGGCAAAAGTGCCAGAGTTTCTGTCAGCCAGACACTGGGAAAGTGAGAGATGCATGGATAAAAAATTAAATTACCAAACAAACCCAGCTGATGAGGGTTGACGTTATTTTTCCTAAATTCAAAATGTCATGGCAGCAGCAAGGAGTGAGATGTATAGCATGATGTTTTAACTGGGATGATTTGTGGTAGACTCACGAGAGCTGCAGAGAGACAAACCCAGTGACAAGTAAATTTTAATCTAGGTGCGGCTCTTTCTCTTTACCCTTTGTCTTAAAAACATATCATTAGACCAAAAAGTGACTTTTGCTTTCTTTTTCTTATTCAAGCAGTAAGATGGAAGAAAAGAGCTAATCTACAAAGGAGACCAAGTTCTTAAAATTTGGAATTTGGACAACATAATTTTTGAGGTATGAAAAACTGATTATATTGAGGGTTTTTTACCTGCAGAAGCTGATTAAAAAAAAAATCTTTCTGCACAGGGTACACTCAGTCTTTGACTCTATGGGTGGGCAACTCTCCTAAGTCCTCATGTAACAAGAGATAGATTCAGTACATAATTCACATTTTAGGATGCAACATTTTTTTTTTCAAGCTGTATCTTTTTCTAATAATTGCAGTGACAACATTCCAAACACACGCACACATGTGCATGTAATTCCAATGTGTGAGAGAGCGTGGTGCTTCACGGAGTTACTAGGCCATACATGATATCTGAAGGTATTGATGTCTGCATTGTAAAATCTGTAAGAAAGGGAAGGTAACTATCACGACACTGAGGGAGAGTTGGCAGCTGAATAACTAAGTGCTTCCTTGCATGCCAACCTGTAAAAGGGCAGCAGGACTGGTGTGCTGGGATACTCAGCAGATTCCTGTGGTGGTGCTGATTAGTTCCTAAGGCATCTCCACCTCTCATTCTCTTTCCTCATTTCTGTGTTGAGTAAGACAATTTCGAGTCTGAATATTTTGGCTTCTTCCTTTCAATTTTTAGAGGCATTTAAATCAGACCCTTTTGAAGAAGCTCTTTGGTCTAGCTACAGGAATTGCTCCTTAGAGGAAGGCAGCCAGCAAAATATCCTACAGACAAAAGAAAATGAGAAAAACAGCCCCAATGGGAATGATTTACAGGCAATCTCAGTGAGATTAGCAAATGGAATAGAAGTCAAGTCTACAAAAGGAGGCAATGCAGAAATGAGATACTGATCTCTCTGCAAGAGGCATTGTCCCAGAATTTGAGATCAGCTCAACTGAGCAGCTGTAAACAAACAAAGACCAACAAGGCTTACAAAACTTGGGATCATGAAAAAAACTTCAAACCGTTCTGAAAGCCATACTAATATAAAACCAAGAGGAGAAACAACAAAATGTTTCTTTAAACTACAGTACACTGCACCTCATAAGAAATTTACCCCCCCTTGGCAATATCTAACATGAGTATACATTACAGAGTCATAGAATGGTAAGGGTTGGAAGGGACCTCTGGAGATCATCCAGTCCAACCACCCTGCTAAAGCAAGTTTGCCTTGAGCAGGTTGCACAGTAACACGTCCAGGTGGGTTTTGAAAGGGAGATTTCACAAACTCTCTGGGCAGCTAGTTCCAGTGCTCCATCACCCTCAAAGTAAAGAAGTTTTTCCTCAGGTTTAGGTGGAACTTCCTATGTTCTAGTCTGTGCTCAGTGCCCCTGTCCTATCACAGGGCACCACTGAAAAGAGACTGGCCCTATCCTCTTGACATCTGCCTTTTAGATATTTATAAGCATTGGTAAGATCCTCTCTCAGTCTTCTCCAGGCTAAACAGACACGGGCCTCTTGGCCTTTCCTTGTAAAAGAGACGCTTCTGTCTCCTTATCATCTTTGTAGTCCTCCAGCGGATTCTCTCCAGTAGTTCCCTGTCTCTCTTGAACTGGGGAGCCCAGAACTGGACACAGTACTCCAGATGTGTCCTCACTAGGGCAGATTAGAGGTGGAGGAGCACTTGTCTTGACCTGCTGGTCATGCTTCTCCTAACAAGCCTCCGGAGACCATTGGCCTTCTTGGCTACAAGAGCACACTGCTGGCTCATGGTTAACTTGTTCTCCACCAGGACTGCTTCTCCATGTGCTTCTCCATGGAGTTGTTTTCCAACAGGTCAACACCTAACCTGTACTGGTGCTTGGGGTTATTCCTCCCCAGGTGAAGGAGTCTACACTTGCCCTTGCTGAAAGTCGTTATGCTCCCCTCTGCCCAATTCTCCAACCTGTTCAGGTCTTGCTGAATGGCATCACAGCCTCCTGGTGTGTCAGCCACTCCTCCCAGTTTCATATGATCAGCAAATTCATGGAGGGTACACTCTGTCCCTTCATCCAGGCCATTCATGAATATATTGAACAAGACTGGACCCAGTACTGACCCCTGGGGAACACCAGTAGCTACAGGCCTCCAACTAGACTCTATGTCACTGATCACAACCCTCTGAGCTCTGTTGCTCAGCCAATTCTCAATCCACCTCACTGTCCACTCATCTAACCCACACTTCCTAAGCTTACCTATTAAGATATTATGGGATACAGTGTCAAAGGCCTAGCTGAAGTCAAGTTAGACAACATTCAGCTGCCCAGCTAGTCACACAATCCTAGAAGGATATCAGATTGGTCAAGCATGATTTTGCCTTGGTGAATCCATGCTGACTACTCCTGATAACATTATTTTCTTTCACACGCTTAGAGAAGATGTCCAGAGTGAGCTGTTCCATCACTTTCCCAGGGATGGAGGTGAGTCTGACAGGCCTGTAATTTCCAAGGTCCTTCTTCATGGCCTTTTTGAAGACTGGAGTGACATTGGCTTTCCTCCACTTCTCAGACACCCCTCCTGTTCTCCATGACCTTTCCAAACTGATGTGGAGTGTGGCCTAGCAATAACATCAGCCAGCTCCCTCAGCACTCATGGGTGCATCCCTTTGGGGCCCATGGATCTGTGGGTGTCCAGCTTGCCTAAATGATCTCTAACCTGATCTGCCTCAACCAGGGAAGAGTCTTCCATGCTCCAGACTTCTCTCTTATCTCTGGGAACTGGGATTTCTGAGGGCTGATCTTAGCAGTAAAGACTGAAGCAAAGAAGGCATTCAGTAACTCCTCCTTCTCTGTATCTTCTGACACTAGGGCACCCACCTCATTCAGCAGTGGGCCACATTCTCCTAATCTTCCTTTTCCTGCTGGTGTACTTGAATACACCCTTCTTGTTGTCCTTTATATGATTTGCCAGATTTAATTCCAAGAGGGCCTTAGCCTTCCTCGTTGCATCCCTGCATACTCTGGCAATGTTCCTATATTCCTCCCAAGAGGTCAGTCCCTCTTTCCACATACTGTAAAATTCCTTCTTCCACTTGGGTTCTTCCTAAAGCTTCTTGCTCATCCATGCAGGTCTTTTGCCTCATCTGTTTGATTTCTTACTCATAGGGACGCACCAGTCTTGAGCTTGGAGGAAGTGGTGCTTGAATATTAACCAGCTCTCTTGGGCACCCCTACCCTCTAGAATCCTAACATGTGAGATTCTTCCAAGTAGGTCTTTGAAGAGGTGAAAGTTAGCTCTCCTGAAGTCCAGGAGCACAATCCTACTTATTTCCCTGCTCCTTCCTTTCATCATCCTGAACTCCATCCTGTCATGATCACTGCAGCCAAGGCTGCCCCCAACCTTCATATCACCAACCAGACCTCCTTTGTTTGCTAGTACAAGTCCAGCAACACACGTCTCCTCATTGGCTCCTCCACCACCTGTGACAGAAAGTTATCATCAGTGCTGTGCAGGAACCTCCTGGACTGTGTGTGCTTAGCTGTGTTGCCTTTCCAGCAAATATCAGCATGGTTGAGGTCACTCACAAGCACCAGGGCACACAAGAGTGTGACACAAGTGTCACACATATTAGCCTGCCCCGTAATTCTTACCCATAAGCTTTCAAGACATTCTTCATCCACCCCTAGCCAGAGCTCAATACATTCTATCTGGACTCTCACATAAAGAGCAACTCCATCACCTTGCCTTGATGGTCTGTCTTTCCTAAAAAAGTATGTGGACATCCATGGCAGCGTTCCAGTCATGCAAGCCATCCCACCATGTCTTTGTAACTGCAGTGAGATCATGTCCTTGTGACCATACCCAGATCTCTAGTTCTTCCTGTTTCCCATGCTGTGTGTGTTGGTGTACAGGTGTTTCAAAGTCTTAATCAAGCAAGGTTTCCATGGAGGGGTGCAAGAGGAACCATGATTGTCATACACACCCGTGAGGTGGTAGGCCATCTAGTTCTCATCTTGAAAGGCAGCAAAGAAACATTTGCCACTGCTATGGGCTGCTTGGCTGGGCTTATTCCCCCGTTGGATGGGATGGCATGAGCATTTCCACCTTTGACCCCACCCCCTGAGTCCTTCAGTTTAAAGCCTGCCTCACCAAATTGGCCAGCCTGCTGCCAAAGATTCCCTTGCCTCTTCTAGACAGGTGGATTCTAACCCTCCCTAACATGTTACAGTCATCAAAAATGTCCCATTGTCATAAATCCCAAAACCCTCACGATGGTACCAGCTACGTATCTAAGAGTTGATATTCATTATTTGTCTATTTCTGGATGCCCCCTTTTCTCTAACTGGTAAAACAGAATGTTTTTCACTTGCACACCCAGGGATTTATAGTCTTCCTTGGGCAGCCAGGGTCTGGCTCACGGGGTCATTCATACCCACATGGAAGAGTAACAGTGGATAGCAGTCAGTGCTCTTGACAAGTAGTGGTACCCTCCTGACATTGTCTTGGATCTTAGCTCCCAGAAGGCAGCAAACTGCTCATGACTCCCTGTCAGGTCAACAAACGGGTTCCTCATTGCCCTTTGACAGTGTCACCCACTATGAGCACACATCATTTCTTTTTATGGTATCCACTATGGGATGCTGGTGAAGTTTTTCCATGTAGCACTAGCTCATGGTTGTCTATAGGTGTTAGACCTTCACATCTGTTTTTGGTGATGTTAGAGGGTGGAGGATAAAGCAGAGTCCTGCTTTTTTGGGTTATCAGGTACCTCCTTCTCAGTGGTGTTCACTACAGGAACATAGTTTTGAAACAATCTATCTATCTATCTATCTATCTATCTATCTATCTATCTATCTTCATTTCTGCTCTTCTAATGCTGTGTAACCTTATGACTGTTTCTTGCAACTCAGCCACCTGGTGTAACAGATTGTCAGCCTGCACACAGCTTTTGCAAGTGCTTACCTTTACATCAGGTCTAGGCACTTGCTGCAACCTACTGCCTGCGCTAAAGTATCCTTCCTGGCCAGGTCCATCTGAGTGGATATGTCAGATTTCTCAGAGTTTTCTCTGTTGGAACACTGGTTTTAGCTCTTAGGTGAGTGCCCACCATTTTGGCAGGGACCTAGAGCACTTTCCTGGGTTATGGATCTACAAGCACTCCCCCCACGCCCTCCTGTGTGAACTGCCGCACGACCTGTTGGCCATGCTCCTGGTTGCAGTGCTCTCCAAAGGTGACTGATTTGTCTCCTGGTGGGTTTCTCTCTTCCTTGGGTTTCCCCTGTCCACCTCAATCTAGGGCTCAGCCACAGAACTTACCATTACCACTGCTGTATTGCTTGCAGACAGAGACATTATGATTGATACAAGTACCTTAGTACTGGCTGATCACATCTTGATATTTTGCTAAGAACCTTACATGATGGGCCTCATTTCTGTTTAGCTGTTTCTGTTAATCAAGAACTATATTTACTTTCCATCCTCATGCCTTCCAGAGATACCTGGACCCCAAATCCACACATTCCACTCAGGTCTTAGGAGATAGTTTGGAATCTTCCACTGATTGCCATCACCCCCCATCTGCCCCCCCCCCCCTCATGCCCCCCAACCCCAATGGACCCCAAACCCTATAGACCCCAAACCCTATAGACCTCCTGTCCTCATGGACCCC
>JAAGNO010016941.1:0-42297 GCA_033439905.1 Ceryle rudis | reverse complement strand
AGGCGAGGGATGCAAAGGCTTAGCGAGGTGAGGGAGATGGCAAAGGAGGTGCCAGGTAATAGATCGGCTCCACTCCCGCGGGGCAAAGGCGTATTGACAGATCACGTTAATCAGTAATTTTTTTTTTTTTTTCGGTCCTTCTGGGGGGGGGCGATGACAAAAACGTCCAGTCGCCGGGCTCGTAACCCCTTTACGTCCCGGGCCTCTCTCCCTGCCTAACCTCCTGGGCACCCGTGTGAGCTCGCCCCGCACACCCCTTGGGAATCCCCCGCAAGGGAGCCGGCTTGATTGCCTGGGCATTTCTCCTTTCCAGCTTATTTTTGCTCTGGGGAAATCCTGTCACTTAGGACTACTTGTGTTGGGACTGGCGAGGAAAGGTGGTTTTTGTGGTCCAGACGGCTCTTTCGGATGAGGAGCGGCTGTTGAGCACTTCTACTCTACAGCAAGGACTTCCCGCATTACCTGTTCTGTTGACAAAATATATTTCCCTTGAAAACATGATTTCTAGGCTCTACGCGAATGAGGCAGATATGTTTTTAGGGCTTGTTAGTGCCAAGTCATGCTGACTGATTCCTGAATAGTTGCCATTGTACCGCTCTTGCAAAAGAAACCCGAGCAAACACCGCCCGAGAAAGGCTTGTGGTTTTCCTACGCATGCCGGCTTTAGCCTCGCACCCCACCCTGCCGCTCGCAGCCAGCCTCTCCTCCCCCTTCCTAATATCTCCCTTAAATTTGTGGGTTTGTTTTGTTTTAAGAAAAAGATAATTCCGAGGAAGGTGGGGAGTGAAAACGGATCGAACAACAAGTGGGGTGCAAGTGTCCCACTTCATAAACAAGAGCGATGGAGCGCTATCGGCTTTTCCCATCGCTTTTCCCGGTGAGGGATGGTTTCTACCTGCCTAGGAAGGGGATAAGACTGGTGGGCTGCGGGGCTGGAGATGGGTTTTGCCCCTGGTAAGGTATCGGGCAGGCTCCCTGCGCTGCGGGAGCGCCGGGGGCCGCTCCGGGAGCGGCTCCGGGCCGGACCCGGAGCCGCCAAGCGCCTGGTCGTTCCCCTTCGCCGCCCCTCCCTGAGGAGCTTTGGGAGGAAAACAACAACGTTTGTTCATTCCAAGCCTCGGCAAACAGCTAAACTAGTTTACACAGTTGGTTTTGACGAACGAATAAATTGTTTTCTTTAAGTACACCGTCCTAAGCAAGCACACACTTTAACTAGTTTTCCTATGAGACAGCTTTTTACTAGATTGCTTTTTTATTGCGTGGCTATCGAAATGAGATAATGACCAAAGAGGTGGAACCTAATCAGCCTTTTAGTTGAGTTTAAAGAGTCTAGAGGTAGTTTAAAGGTAGCTTTGGTCATGTTTGCTGGCCAGCTGCGATGTTTGCTCTACCACGTTATGATGGGGAGAGTAATGTGTTTGATAGATAAGGGAAAGAGGCTAGCCAAAAAGCAAGGTCAGGTGTGATAAGACTTGACACTTTTACTCATTTTTCACACACATAAAAGGAAACTTTAAAATATGAAGGAAAGAAAAAAAAAGAAGGAAAGACTCGACATGCTACCATCTATCACAAAAACTGTACATTAACAAACCTTACTTCTTATTTAATTAGCCCAAAACCTTATCATAGTTTGGAACATGTCATGCCATTAAAAAAAAAAAAAAAAAAGAAAAAAGAAAAGAAAAAAGTTCTTCTGTTTTGTTAGCAACTAGGTACGTTCTCAAAAGCTCACACTGTTCATGGGATAATCACACAATTCCCTTTTGCCCTTTTCATGTTTTATCTTTACTTTTAAAGTAGTGAATAAAATAAGTTTTAAGCTGAAGATAAGAGTCTGTGAGTGTAATCAATAGTGAAGGGAGTGCATAGGGCTTTAACAGAGGACAGAAATCCTGGAGAAAAAGAAAAAAATTGCCACTCTGGAGTTAAAATCTGTGTAAAATAAAAGCACCAGGTACCAATGAAGAAATATAAAGAGAAATGTAACCAAACAATCAATGGCAAAACTCTCATTAACTTAAATAAGGCTTGCCGTGACTTGAATGGTATTTTAGAAATACAGGTGTCCAGGAGCACAGATACACATTATTGATCCTACATTCTATAAAAATGAATTGATTTTTGCTATATACAGAAGAATTCTAAACCAGATCTTAGTACATTTTTTCTTTCAGGAAACATTTCTGCCATCTTCAGTTGAAATCTAAGCTACACATTGAAGATCAACATCTCCTCAACACCCACCTTTCACAAGCAAATGATTTTGGTCCCCATTCAACAAAGTAATAGTAAAATAGTATTTGCAGGGTGATCTAAAACCAATTTTCAAAGGCAACTTAGGCTGGGTGTACAAAAGCACTCCCACACCTATGTCCAAGATGTGGCTCCTCAAAATGCCCGTGCAGCTGCTGATCAAAATAAACCCAGAGTTTGTAGGCACTGCAGCTTTTCTCCTTGAAGCCTGGCAAGTGCCTAGAATTTGCCTCTGGGCAGGTCTAGGGTTCTCTGTCCTTTTGCAGTAATGAACAGCTTGGTGTTTTCTGCTTTTTCTCCCATCCCTTCACAAATGAGGCCTCTGTGCTTGCCCAAGGCATCTCATCAAGAGGGATTTCACAGAGCTTTAAAAGAGAAAATGAACTGGATGAAGAAAGAGGACTGGCCCGCTGTCTTTTCCGTCCTAGAAGGTGTGCTTCCCCTGCCCTTCCACCAGCCTTCAAGGAGTTAAGCTAGCCCCAGAGGGATAGTGACCTATGCTGAAGGTCCTCCTCCATCTGAGAGGACATAAGGCCCTGCTCCATCACTGCTGGGAGATGGGGAGAAATGGGCTGTATTTTCATTACTTCCTCCTGAAATTGTTCCACTTTGCAGAAAAATTTGGTCAGAGAAAATGTGCAAATATGATTGTAGCTCTGTATCTCAGTTGTTAGAGTAGGTACCAGGGAAGCAGAAAAGGAAATGCAGCTCCTGGGTGAACCTAGTAAATCTGTGATCCCCTGTGGTGTCAGGCACCTGAAACATTGCTGCCACAAATCCCAACTCTGAAACTCTCAAATTCCTGTTGTTATTCTAGCCCTTAAGGGAAAGAGTCCACTTCATGTTGGGCACCAGGGCAGATCCCTGAGGATGGACTGGAAATTCACCCAAAGGAGCTTGGTCTTGGCATAGCTTTCCTGCAGAGCTCAGTGCAGTGCCGGGTTTAGAGGTTCCTGAGCAAATAAGAATGGATGTTTTGTGGTTGGTACCGTCAGCCTAGCACAGCCCTGTGCCAGCAAACAGCTCCTAATCAGGTGGGGCTCAAATACCTGCATTGTTCCCAGGGGAAGTGCATTTGATGTGCACTCACACATACGAGCACAGGACACACTTGAATGCATATATGAGGCTTATGAGATTTAGGTGCCTAAACACCTACAATAACTTTGGAAAATAAGTCTCACACATCTGAATCACTCAGGCATTTTTTTATAATACTTCTCTTAAGCACCTGCTTAACTGGTGACACATGAAGGATCTCATAGACTTCACTGTGTCTAAAATAAAATGTGAGATAGAGGACTTTGCTGAACAGGGATGAGATCACTCACCCACTTAGAGATCATGCGGTGTCTTAACATGCTGCTGAATCATGGCCAAGACAACTAAAGTACAGAAAGCATGCATGGGATAAAGAAGGTGCAAAGCAGTTTCTCGAGCTTAGTCCTGAAAATAATGCAGCCCTGCATTCTGTGCAAAACCCATCACTTCACTTCCAGCAAGGACGGGAAGAAGTGTTAGGGTTTTTCCCTGTCACCATTTCATGAGACAGATTTTCATCCCATGCTTTTCTGCTCCTGAGTCCCACAGGCAAATGACCGGTGGGTACAAACTTTCCTTAAAGTAATGGACAGGCAACTGTGTCTCCAGCTGGATTACATTTTCCATAATAAAAAAAAGGCAACCTAGGTCTTCAGTAATGATTTTCTTCCTATAGGGGCCACCTTGTACACTTTTTTTGGTCTCATTTTAATAATCTATATCAGTGTTGTTTTTTAGCTGATTTTAATGTCAACTAGGGATTAATGTGCATTAATTAAATTGACTGTATTTTCTTTAATGAGCACAAAAGGATTTTATGTTAATACTGATGATCCTAATAGGGATTCTGTCTGCTTAGCTGTATTTTTTCAACATCTTGAAATATTTTATTAGGAAACAAATTAATTTAGTTACTATCGCAGGGTAAAAACAAAAGCTATCAGGTGACTGCTGACTGAGTCTGGCATTAGCAAGCTGTATGATGCTTAAGCTGTAAGAGCTGCACTTAGCTGCAGAACTGTTCATTGTGCTGTATTATTTTAAAGTATTATTTTAAAATTAATGAATGCATTTTTCAGTTCTGATTTGGCATTGTCTGACTCTTTCTTGCATTGAACATCACTATTTAAATGAGTACCTGAGTAGCCTTAAAAGAGAATCTAGAAGTGAAATCTGGGATAGGGCCCATACCCCTTTTCTTGGAGTGAGCTGCTAACAAGTAGGAAACAGAGGATTAGCTGGCACCAGATGCTTCAGAGTGATTACAAACAGGTAGACAGGTATTAATGTACAACCCCCCTTCAGCTGTTCAGGTTGATGATGCAAATTAGCTTCTAACTTGCTAAAAACCTATAATATAATAACAATCATTCACAACAAATGGAAAAAATACATTTATTTGCATGCATGAATATATCTGTGTCAATATATTTTTATACATTCACAGCTGTTCTGAGCTTGAAAGACACTTGACTTGCTGAGCAAGCATTTAATAAAAAGCCCATGGAAATGTTAATTAATGGTATTTGGTACTAAATGCTCACTTTGATGCTAAAATGTTACGCTGCACAGATTTAAAATTCATTCGGCATTTTTTGCCCTTGTTACCATCTGCAAATTTCTACCCCACACCGTATTCTCACATCAGGTTGCTGAAATAATTTGATAGTATTATAGCATATGCCAGTAATGAACACTAGGGATGGCTTCTGATCCCACTACACCTGTTTAACATTGTGGCTTTTGATTGCATGATTTTTGTCAGTTGTTTGCCTCATTTGTCATGGTTTAGATGACTAACCAAAGTCAACTTGGTTCTGCACAAGCATGGAGGAAGAGGCAATGTGCCTCAAAGAACTCCCAAGAACTTCAGCAGCTGTCAGGTCTTAAATAAATAAGAGCAATTCCAGTGAATTCAGCAAAAATATTCTGCTGAACAAAATTACTCAGGTATAAAGTAGTCTGTGAGGTCCACCAGCAAGTAGAGATGTAAGGACTCTGACAATGGCTTTAAGATACACTGGGAGAAAAGGAATCTGATGGCTTTTGGGAGCTAAAGGACCTATTTTCCCACCCTGAACATGGAGAAGATCTCTGTGAATCCTGCTGAAGGTAATTCTTGTTTCCTAAACCCTGTGGAAATTTAGCTAAGAAAGTGGGGAATGTACTTTTTAGGGCTGATAATAAAGCACGTTACAAACTCTTTGAAATTACATATGATTTAAAGAAAAAACAGCTTTCAAAATTAAAATTTTATACTGTGTTTATTAAAATGTTACTGACATGTTTACAGGACTACTTACCTTTTCATTTACACTTGTTCTCAATAGGAACAATTTTCCATGTAAATGAAATCACAGTAATAATTTGAAGATAATTAAAAAATCATTCCTTTGGCTAAAACACTGCAAAAAGGAATTATTTCCTCCAAGAGACCAGAAAATTATTATTTTTTTAAGATTAAAATTCCCACTGAAACAAGAAAAAAAAATTGCAGTTTTCTCATTTGTAAGGAGAGAAAAAACTCTACACACATCCAGCTATTTTATGAATTTGCAATAAATATATGGCTGTACGTGCATAGATCTTCAGGCATTTATTTCTTTACGTTTAGTTCAAATTTTGAATTGAATATTTATATGGGGTTTTAATAACATTTCTGTTTACCTTGTGTCTTTCTTGACAAATTAACCTTTTTTCCACAGTGGCTATAAATTACATAATCATATTAAAGCATTAATTAATTGAAGATATAAGTAGATGACCTATAATTAATATAAAATAATTACATAAATTACTGTTACTTTTGACAACATGGAGCTGAAACTCTATTTGTAACATCTCCTGCCTGTATTCCTTAGTGTGATTACAGTGTATGTTACAGTAAAATAGCTATCATTTTAACACTGTGTACAGGAGAATGAATTTTTGTGTCGGATATCCCCAGCACGTCCAGGTGTTGACTTCTACAAAATGGACTGGGGACTTAATTATGAGCAATGCATTTTGCACAGGCCACCAAAGAGCCCCAAATCATAAAAATACAATTGACATCTCCCACCATGTGGCAGATGTCCACTCAATCCAGCTGAAGAACGTGGCTGTAGCTCATCTCTCAACACCTTTGCAATTATGGCGTTCACACGTCGTAAGCGAGGCTGTGAGATAGCTGTGCTTTATATGCTCTTTTTATTTGAGTACATGTAGCAACCTTGTGTGCTTGAATTTAAGCCGTGTAAAATCCAGTGTCGGACACAAACGCTCTGCTTTGTGTTGTTACAAAAATTGTTTTGTTTTTTTTGTAAATTAGATTTTCACTGCCTGTTAGGGTATTTTAAAAATACTGAACATGCTGAAATTTATTAAACAATAGTATTTTCCATCTTTAATATGAAGTAATTTTGAAATTAAACCCTATTAAAACCAACGAATGCAAAATAATGTTAAAAAAGTTCCCCCAAATAAATCCATCAGTTTCAGTTTATACCACAGGCAGACATTTTGAAAGGGAATAATTAATAAACATCTATTCAATTTACTATTCATTACGTTACAATTTGATGAATGAAAGAAAATATTCTATTTTTTTCAATGAAAAAAATGCCTTCTCTAGTTCTTATTTCATGGTAAGTATGGTATAGCGCTTTCCATGTAGTCGTATAGATGTGCTATTTTTACTGTAAAAATATCTCCCAGAGAAAAATTTCTGGAGTAGGTGCTCCAGTCCTCTGGTAAGAATCAGTGGGACAGAGGAGCATACTTTTATACCTAATGGGACAGCTGAAGTAGTGGGTGAAATGGTGAGGCTTCATTGAAAGCTTGGTATGGCTCCCGAGGTTCACATCAGCACAGCTAAGGGAAGAAATTCCATTTTTAGAACATTCTTCCACTTCAAAGGAATTTCTTTTCCTTTTTTTTTTTTTTTTTAATTGCTTTTGTCCATGGGGGCTGCTACTCTTTGAATACTGTGTCATTTGTGCTGGCATCTGATTGCTATTCTCTCTTTTCTGTTCTGTGGCAGCTTCTGCCACATCCACCTCAGTCCTTTTGGAGCATCTCAGATGCAGTAGAATGAAGTGTCTAACTTTGCCCAAGGAAATTAAACTGTAACTTGACAAATTGGCCAAAAAAAATGTTCAAGGGGTTAATTCTAATTAAAAAAAAAAAAGTGTTTTGTGATACAATTGATGACCTATCTCAGCTATCTAGCAAGTGGACATGGAAGGAGAGAATAGGCCGGATGTAGACCTGAGGGATTCTGTTTAGGTCTTCACTATGGACACTTTCTAAATGTGACAACTAGACCATAAACTGATGAAAGTCGGTCTTGCTTGAATTATTCTCCTAATGGTTTTCTATATCTCCCTTTCCTATATATATTCTTCCCCAGTTAATAAAATACATAACTCAGTAACTCAGCTGGAACCTTGGTTCACTTTCTCTTGAGAGACTGACTGAATTCTTACTCCTAGAAACAAGGTGAAGCCTTCTTTGCAAAAAGAGAAAAGCAGTCTTCCAACTCCAATCTGTAGTGCCGCTCCTTCCTTGATGAATTGGGAAATTCCTTCACCCCACAATTTGAAGGTAAAACTTTCCATATTTGACTTTCACAAGAAGCAGACTTCTTTGCAAATATTTAGCAGGGTTCTGCGGACATCCCCAGGGGCACCTTGGGCAGAAATGTCAGCTTGAGAACTGTAGGATTTTCAGGAGAGTAAAACCACAAAGCTCTGATCTGACTATAAATGTTACATAGCATTTCATTATTGGTTTGGCACACATTATAACAGATAAATATAGACGGCTTCATCTGTACGTTTGAATCTCTGTACACATATCTGTCGTGAGTGATATTGTTAAGGTTGCTGCCTGGGCTAGATGAAGGCAATAACTTTTATTTGTGCAGGGATTGCACTAAATATTGGCATGTGCATAAATGGAGGCTGTAGTCAGAAAATACAATCCATAAAGATTTAGGGGATGTTGTACAAGGCACACAGGTCATGCCTTGTTCATGTGCATATATAAATACGTAAGGAAATTGAGGCATCCGTGTCCAGTCTAGATCATGGCCTTATAAAAGCAGCTCCTGTGCAAGAGTCCACTTTACAATTTCCTCTGCTCTAACCACCTCCTTTCATTGCAAACTTAATGAGTGCTTTTGAGTGCACGACAAAAATGAGATGAGAGAGTTTGGGGAAACCTCCTTGTCAGGGAAAAGTGACACCTTGAATCAAATATTTGAGCCTCTGCAGTCAAAGTAGTGTTTTCAGAATATAAAACTAATAACATGCATTGAACTACAGAAACACTATCAAATAAAGGAAAAAAGTCCAGTAAATATGGCCCCTAAAACTGCAAAGTGATGCTTGGTTTTGATCTGCAGGAGTCTCTTCTCTGTATTGTGTAGGAAGAACCACTTGGCTTTAACCGTGAGTGCTGCCCACAGCAATATTTTAGCAATTCAATATTAAAAAAAAACAACCCAAAAGCTGTCATTTCTTGGGACTCTTATTCACTTTTCTCTGTATTATTTTTGTGTGTGTTATTAAACTAAAGAACAATAGGATATTTTTCTCCTCTTGTTTAGTCCATAAATTGATTTACGTTACAGTGGGTAGTTGCATTACACACTCCTGTGTAAAACATGCTGAACACTAAAGAATAACTGGCTATGTACCACTTGAAGATTAATCTTCTCTCTGTTTGAGTATCTGAGACTACAGTGAACTCACAGCTGGAAAAGAGCATTCCAGCTACAGGTTTGTCTTTTTAATAGCGTATGAAAGCTGCTGTCAGTTTTTTGCTCTAGTATTTATTTATCATCATCATCATCACCAGAATAATTCATTGTAATTCTACTGTACATTTCATCCCAAAACCTCAGAGTGCTTTACAGGCATTAATTATCCCAACCAACTCTTGCAACATGTAAATGATGTATAGGGATAATTTAACAACTACTAAAAGGAACTAATGGTGAGGTAGCTCTGTGGAGGTTGTAAATTAGGCGTACAGGCTATCTGAATGAGCTAGCTGTAGCTTGGGAGAGCTGAAAGGCACACTACCCAACCGAAACAGCCATGTGGCATTAGCAGGCAGAGTCTAATTATGGTTTGACCAAGTCATAGAATCAAATAATCATGCTACGGTGGGATTCACACCAGCATCTGTAAAAGTACCCCTTCAGTGCCATGGTTGCTGGTGTGTTTGTGTTCTCCCTTCACTAGGGTAGATGTGTATTGATGCAGTCTACAGAAGAAAAATATTTTTTTATCCAGGCAGGCCAGTTGAGACTTTTGGCCCCAAAATTCAAGGAATAGGAGGAGTTTTGTTAATTTTCAGGGAATGTCACTGCTCTGTTGGAATATGGGTCCCTTTAACTCAGATTAGAAATGCCAGTACTGAACTATTAGCTGGTGAAATGGGACAGGATTGCACAAGGAGGCAGTAATGCTGAATGCATACAAAGATGTAAATATTTCTATTATACCAACACAGGAGGCAGAGGAGATGCTTCCTGCATTACTAGGCTCTCACCTCCAAATGGAAGGAACTTAAAACTCAAATTTCTAATGTTTTATAGAAAGTTCAACTAAGAAACAGAGACCATCTTAGTCTTGAAGGAAATGCTGCTATTTTAAAATTTTACTGAAGCTACAGTTCATGGAATATATATGGCTTAAAAACACATTTGAAATAGCAGTATTAATTTTCCTCCTTTTCCTAGGATTTATTAAAATGTAATTGGCCATCACTACTTCCTGTCAGCTTCTCACCCCAAAGCAGTTGCTGTCTCTGACATCAGTCAGCTGTTGCCATAGGAAAGATTGTTGTCTTAACTGCACGTGTTGTCAGTTAAAAACAGAGGGGAAAAAAAACAACAAAAAACCCTGCCCACAACCAAAAGCTATAACCAGAGAACATCTAGATGTTGTTGCAACAAGGGCTAGAATAAATACACAAGCAACAGAAACTATTGCTTGTCTTAAGATCAGCAAGTTCAGTTTTCAAACAACACCACTGAAGGTGAGGCTTAGGGATGCATCTCATCTCAGCTACAGCAACTGGTGCTTGCTTATTTCAGGGGAAAGACACAGGCTTTCACCAGATGAGGAGGTGGTCCTGACATCTCACTCAGATGCCACGTGGGTGGCTCTGTCCCCCGGGCTTTGAAGAGATGTGGAGTGGCAACCTGTACACGCATGTGGGTGTCCTAGCAAAAGGCTTGTCAACAAGTTTCGAGGTCAATACATATCAAAAAATGAAGCCTGTCTAATTTACTTCCATTCATGCACTTGGAGTTAAGCAGCAAAGAAGGGGTTAACTATAAAGTATTTCACCTTGAACCTTGCACCCTCTTTATCTAGCACACCATAACAAAAGATCAAGAGTTCCTGCTTATTATCTTATTTTTTTCCTCCTTGTTCCACCAGGCTAGGGCCCAGACTAGTTATGGATTAACACTGTGATCAATAGTAAGCTTGCTGTCTCACTCTCAGCAGGGGAAAATGAACTCAAAATGCAGTCAAACTCTTATTGATCAAGGATATAGGTCTCACTTTCATTACCTCTGTCTCCTGATAACCCACATATAATGTGATGAGTTGCTAATCTCTCTGATTTTCAATGGACCCTTCACCTCTCCTGTCTGCACAGTAGAGCTTTTATTTTTGCCTCTTCTGTTTAATGCTTGTAGCATTAACTCTCACTCTATTACTATCAGACCTGGTCAATCAGGACTCATAAAAGGACTTTTAAATAGAATTGGGCCAGCTGTGTTAGGATTATATTTGGGTATCTCCAAGCTAGAGAGTTATCCTTTAATAGTAAACAGATTGGATAGGTGGAGGAGAATACTGCTTCACCTACAGCCCTGACAAAGATCAGATAGTTTGGTCTACTCAAACCCATCTCAGAAGATGTTTATGTGGATACTTGCCTTAGAAACATATGCTGTGACATAGTGCACTTATAACTTTTAATTTCATTCTTCTCTCCATTGTGGCTGAAGACCTATTTCATGTCCATCTATCTTATTTGTAACTTGGATACTCGTAAAGAAATACTTATTAGTTCCTTAGAATAAATTTTCTGGGGTGTACACAGGGGAGTGCATTTTATATGCAAAGATAATGTTTCCTCATGTCCTCCAAAATGAATAGCTCGGCACCAAAAGAAAAGCAGAAATCCAGTTTATTGACAGTAGTGCTTATAGCCAGTGAAATACTGAGTATTTGGTCATTTTCTGCATTTTTTTAGCAAGCTCAGAAATCACCTTCCATTACAATTTTCAAATGAAGACATTTCCTTCTGGAATGCAAAGATTTGCTTGACTGAAGAGAAGGTTTGCATTGATTTGTTTATTGAATTTTTAATCCCAAATTATAAAAAAAAAAAAAGTTTCCTTTCAATGAAATCTAAATTTTATTTATCTTCCATTGATAGTAGCAGTTGGAATGATAAAACTGAATAAAAATTAAATTCCAGTGACAAGCTTGAAAGAAAAAGTGGAAAAAAAAGAAGTTCCTAAAATAACAAAATTTGAAGGGTGCTTTTCTGATTTGGAGAGGAAAAAAGTTTTGAAATACAGTAATTCCTTGTAAGATAAGAATGTCAGATCACCCCACTATCTTGAAAACAAATAATTTGCTGGTGATCTAAATCACTGGATTAAAGTAATCAGAACTGTGTTAGAATGTGTTAATCCGTGTCCCCAAGCAGTGCTTTTGCCAGTTTGTCTCAAATAGTCTGTGTACTTTTATCAGGTAATTGAACCAGGTCCCCTCACAAACAGTGTCACAGAAATTCAAACGACAGTTCTTGTAGATCCAGTCCTTGTAGATCCTACAAAGTCAGTCATTATTAGCATAATTATTTGTGTGATCTTCAATCAAGGATGTCATCACATTTTCTTAAACATAATATAGATTAAAAATAAAGCATTATTGATTGGTTCTGAAAGAGAAAGGTCTCAAGTTTTATGTGTAGTGTTTGCCTTCAGTGGTAGTTTATACATTAGATAACACTCATAACCTTGTAACTATTGTGAATGCTGAGCTTTCTTTTGAAGCTTACATCAATCATATAATTAAGACATCTTAGTACTACTTTCACAATCTAGCCAGATTGCGATCTGTGCTCCCTGGGCCTGTTTCTGAAACTTCAATTCATGTGCTTTCTTTTTTGTATGTGTGCATGTGTCACGTAATTACCGCTCTTCTTTCTTTATGCTTCTTCCAGGTACTCTTTGCGGTTGGTCCAAATTTCTTTAGATTAGCCTTCCTGTTAGCTCTAAGTCTTTCCATTTTATTACAAAGAAAAATTAATTGGGTTCTAATAATGAGGTAGGCATGCAGGGCACTTACCAATGAAATACAATTGTTTGTGCATAATAGAATCTCTATGGTGGCATCTGCTTGAACAGCTAAATCAAAGACCAACCAAAATCACTGGTTAGAGATAATTATCTTTGCTGTAAAACATGCTCAGATCTATATGGCAAGATAAAAGCTCACCCATGGTATCACTAACCAATACCTTTTTTTTTTTTTTTGAGGGGAGGCATTAATGCATTAGTTTAAAAAAAAACAATAAAACAAAACCAAACAAAAAATCACAACCAACTAAACAAGCAATAACACAGACACCACCCCAGCTCAAAATATTCACGTGATCCAACGTTAAGCAGCTGATCTGTCATTTTATCATCTCAATAAAAAGGGGTCTGAATTTCAGAGGGGTTGTTGACACTTCATAGCACCCTTATTGTTATGTCTCTTTTTTTTTTTTGTTTCTTCTCAGACATGTCTTTTGATACCCAACATTCTCTGCTGAAAATGACAAACCATCAATTTGTACATTAGAGTTAAAGTTTCTTAAAAATTGCTCATTTAAAGGCACTGGACCTCCCTATATGATTTTCTTCACTGCTTCATCTCTGCAATGAATAGGCATGAATAGTGAATGAAAAAGGCAGATGTGAGGAGGAAAAGATATAACAGAAAATATTTATATAGAAATGATGAAGGCCTCCATCATAAGGAAGAAAAGTGAGCTGAATTCTTGAGGTATAAATCTGAGATACAGTCCTGCATGTGTCAAATGGATATGTCAGAAAAAGTGACAGTGGTATTTTTTCACTTTATGACCCAATCTGATTCTATCAAAGTCAGATCTGGCCCATAAAGATCATGGACATAGTCTACTCGATAGATGTAATAAGACAGGTTTAGTTTTACAGTTTAAAAATGCATTTTATCATTGAAGACCTAAATTTTGCATACAAAGCAACGTAAGCCCAGGGTATAATTTGACAGGTCACACTAATGCTCGCAAGATCCCTTATATGCAGACAATTTATCCCTAACAGATACATTCACAATAAACAGGTTTGGTGGAACAACTGTAGTGTTAAAACAAAACCATTTAACCTTTAAATACAGAGAAAGATTGAGTTTGGTACCGTATTTGACTATTTTTTCACTCAAGTCTACACCCACGTTTTACATTTAGTTATTATTCCCTCTTTCTCCAGAGACATAAACAGGGACAGGCCATCACCATGTGAATTAATGAATTGCTGGCAATAATTACAATTATAGTTGACAGTCACATGGCAGTGCTCTACGTACTAGTCATGTCACTGTGAACAATACCTGAGAGGAAGAGCGAAATTCTCCAGAAAGGAAAGAATGGGTTAAAAAGGCTTATGGAAATTTACACTAGGGATAATTTAAAACAACTGCTAAGATTAAAAAAAGAAAAAAAAAAAAAAAAAGTATACTCACAAAATGTCCACCAATTAAGCCTCAAGAAAATATCTTTTTTTTTTTTCTACTTTCGTGTTTTGAGATACAGAGTTCACCCTAGAGCGCTGAATTTCCATTCATGAGCATAGTACATACATAATTAATGCAATCTGCTGTCTGTTATGACTAGAGATGACAGAAATTTATGTGACAGCTACCAAATATGTATATATTTGGTTGTTGTGTGTATGGCTGTTAATAGGTTTGACTGTATCTGGCATTGATAATATGCCACCAGTGTGGAGAAGTTAAACCTATCCCACGTCTTTCAGGCCTGGTGTGTGGTAGGGCTATCCAATTTGAATAGCTCCTTTATGTTCTTTTTCAAACCAAACGTTTTTATTTTTGTCAATAAACTGTGTCATTTATTATAGTTAAGAAAACTCATGTTGTTTGAGGTCTTTATCAGAGTTCCGACAAATCAGGTTAATTGGTGATCAACAGAGCTTTTCTGCCTTTAATGAGTCCTGGTAGCCCAAGGCAAGGCCCAGCTCTTGATAAGGGACTTTCCCTTTCCTTATTCAGGACTCTTTGATCACTTTTTTTTTTACTGGGAGAACAACCGCCGGGAATGTCATTGTTTTTTAATTGCCTGATTACCAAATGTTGGAGATAAAAGATAGATGTTCTCAATTAATAACATTTACATAGATTAGCATCACTAACAAGCCTCATTAGTAGCTGCTGACTTTTGTTTAGACTGCGTCCCATGTCAGTTGTGCTCTGATAGCACACTGGTAAGTAGGTTCTCCACATTAAAATATATTTCTTTCTAATCTATTTCCATTAATCAAGCTATATATATGACATTTTAAAGCACAAGCAGGCTTTCATTAAAGTTAACTCTTACTTCTCAGAGCCCCCGGCACGAAGGTGGGTATATCAGGAGGCTTTGCAACAAAACAGCCTCGCCTTCAGGAACATTTTTCAGTCCTGAGGTACGTTAAGTTAGCATAATAAACAAGCCACCACAGCCAGTTGCTCAGAGTTCCCCTGCAACTTAGGCTGCTGATTTAGTTATTAAATTTGAAGCACCAGATCATTTGGGTTTTGCTGTGCCTCAGTCTACTCATCTATGAACTGTATATAGTGATGCACAGTTTTCTTAAAAGCATTTTGAATGTGAGGGCAGAAAATAGACTAGTGGCTCTCATAAATATATTTAAGAAATACCTGTATTGAGAAAATAAATCTCTTTTACACCATTCTGCCGGTGCAAGTGTTATCCTTGAAATCTGACCTTCTGTGGAGTCTGCTCCTCAACAAAGCACCTCATCCTAATGATTAAATCATAGGAGATGTCAAGAGCCTTCAGGTTTGCACTCCAGGGAGAGGAAAGGGGAGTTAGAGTTTAGGTCCTCACCCTGAGATTGACTTTTTCATTGGCTAGTGCACTTGCGAGTGCTGTTGGGGGTAGCAGGAGAAACCTCCCTCTGCCCTTCAGCAAACCCTCATCAAGTTAGCTGTACTTTATAAACATGCTTGATTTTTGGCAACAAAAATCTGTTTGACGACTTGTGCTTCTCTGCTTCAAGAACAAAACAAACCAAAAAAATCAAGCAAGAGAGAACAGCGCAAGAGCACTGTTAAAAAACAGTCTTAATGTGTATAGCCTGCTACGAGGGAAGGGAAAATGGTATTCTGACTGAACTGTCAATGACATCAAGCTAAAAGCTGACAGAATACAGAACAGGAGATAGAGCTACGCTTCTGCGTGTCTTTGTATGTGTGTGTACAATTGGAGATACAAACATGTATGGGCTTGTGCAGATTAAAAAATGCTTCTATCTATTATTTTGATCAATGGTCCTCTTTTTTATATTTTCAACACCTACTGCACCGATACACACAAAACCAATATTTTTTACTCCATCTGCCTGAAAATCTCTAGTGTCACGGCCTTTGCTTCAATGTTGAAGCTGATTTCAGGGTTGCATAAAAAAAAAGAGTAAGCTCTATAGTTCAGTCAAGCATCAACAGTAAAGTGCTAAAGCAGAAGCTTTCGTGCTATCAGTGGATGGATTAAATAAATAAATCAATCAATAGTAGATGTAAACTTTTTTTTTTTTTTAATCCCTCTTTTCAGTAGAAAAACTAAGGTATAGATTCTTCTACCCTTAGTCTTTAAGATAGAAATAGCTTTGTGAACTTCCAGTAGAATCTGTGGTGCAAGATATTTCTCCCTTGTCAGCAAAGGATATCAGAATGTAAAATCAGACAGATGTCAGAAGGGATAACCCTTTTTTGTTTGCCACGTATTTCTGCCTTTTGGTCATGTATGTTTATTTTTTTTAATGTTTTTTAAAAAGGGAGAAAATAACCCCTAATCTTCATTTTATTGTTGCATGTGTTTCATAGGGCAATACAAAGCATGGAGTAGAACACAAAGGAAAGAAAGAGATGGGAACTGGATATTCCATTTGTGACTTTGCAGCATCATGTAACAGAATTGTGATTACAGGTATGCGTACATACTTATTTTTTAATTAAGTATTTGTTTTAGAGGGGACAAGGTAGTATTAAAATTCTTAATGTGCACAGTACCAAGACTGCTAACCACCACCATGCATTGTGTCAGAGCCTTAACATGACAGATGTGTTCAGAGAGTGAAATTCATCTTTGTTTATAGGGCCAATGCAGAGCCTGTGAACCACTTAAACACTCTTATGAGGGAGGGACACGGACCACAAACCCACTACACGTGGGCCCTTGAGCAGCCTATGGATTGCCACTGCTTCAAACTCCAGTTGGGTTCAAGCCATCTTCCCAAGGGAAATGCTTCTGTGCTGTTATCTGTCTCCTGGACTACCTACTCCACAAATACAAGTTGCTATAATTTTTATTTAGTTCTTCCCCGCTTTTCTTTTTTAAACTTTCACCCTTTGTGACCAACACAAAGGAAGGATAAGTAGAGAGAAAGATGAGTCTAAATAAGCAAGCTGGGTGCTTTTCTATACTTACTTTCTGAGTCCAGGTAATTCCAGCATTCTGGTCCTCCAAATTCTTTGATTCATGTTCAGCCAACCAGAATATTTTCCCTCTTGACAAGCTATAATTTCAGTGGAGCTGTGTTTTGTCTCTGTATGATGCATTTCATATTTTTCATGATTTTGCATCCCTCGTACAACACTCTGTCAATTAAAATGATAGCTACTTATGTGGGACAATAAGTGACTATGAGGGAAGGGATTTGCGGAGGCAATTTACAATCTCTAATTCAACTCAAGGGATGTGCTCCAGCACAGCTACCCTGCGACGGCTGTGCCAGGTAATTTGATGGAACACTCCACTGAGGCATCAGCCTGTTGATTGCCTGATGTGTAAGAGGCCTCAGACTGGGTCATATTCAACAATTAGTTGTAGTCAAAAAATTGGGAATATTTCTTTCAGTGTTTGTTTCAAAATATATTACATGCTTCTGTACTGTAAGGGTTAAAACATGCAGAAAGAGTTTAAATAAAATACTAAGGAAATTAAATCACTGTTTGGGTCGAAACAAAACATTGCAGATTAACCTGAGATCGTTTTGTTTGCTGCGTTGCAATAAACCTTAAGTACTGACGCAAATACTGTTTAGATCTTTATGCTCAGCCACAGAATAAAAAACCCTAAACAACTATTTATCACCTAGATCTAATCTTGACCACATTTTCTTCTTCGCTAGTAGAATATCCTAAAAAGAAACAGATGGTTTTAACCATCTTCCCAGTACCAAAATATAAAATTGGTTTAATTAGCGTGTAAGCAGTCATGGCCACGCACTACATGTGCAGCTTTCTGCAGAATATCTTCTCTCCTCCATCGGTGAAGCACTGCTGAAATTCTCCCATTCCCATTACTCCTATAAACCTTTAGGCCAGATCTTCGATTAATATAAATCAAAGCAGCTCCACTGAGTTGGATGGAGCTGTGCCAATTTGTGGAAGTTGAGGTTCTGTCTCTGTGTCTTAATTTTTGTTTATTTTTTTTTCCCCTGCCAAATGCATGAAGAAAATAGAGGAATAGAGAGGTAATTCCAAATGTTCTTGTAGCATTCATTCATGGTTTGTCCCTTTAAACAAATGCAAATACACCAGAACGTTGCCTTTTTTTTCCCCTGAACACTGTTCTCATTTATATATAGATTTTTAAATAAACCAGGAGATTTTCTAATGAAATGATGCAAATCTAAGCATATTTTTTAACTAATCTACCCAAAGGAGCACAGCAAAGAAGATAAATTTAAATGAAATAGTTTTTCCATGGTATAGAAAACAATTTTGTAACTGTATTTTTTTTTTTTTCAGTATTTCATACCATTCTGATTTCTAGGGAAATTATGATTTTTGACAAAAACAACCCATTCCTATTTAATCCGCATACGGATTCAGGGCAGCTTAGTGGGTAATGCAGCCAGAGTTCACTGACAGGACCTCTGTTTGAACCAACTTCAGGTTATAACCTAATTGGCTTCTTCGTCTCAGCTCAGTGTCTCCAGGTCAGGCTATGGATCACTGCCAAGGCATTAGGGAAACTTGCAGCAGTTGCATGGCCTGAAGATAGACAACTTCAGTTACAAGCTCTGCCTGTCCTGACCCTTATCCTTCACTTGCATGGGTATCTTCTGCCTGTTTAAAAGCAGAAAGAAAATCCACACTTTCTCAAGATCAAAATCATTATTTGTTGTCTTGCAAGGCATCCAGGCAAGGAAAAGGAATAAAAAGATAGTTTTGTTTGTTTGCTTGTTTTTAATTTCAATAAGGATCAGAACTCTGGGAAAAAGTCATAGAAGTTAAATGAAATTGGTGGGAAAAAAATGTTTATGATGCAGTGGCTCTAAAACAATTGGATCCATGTGATCAAAGGTTCATTATTTCTAGAAAAGAACTAAAAGGATAGGTTAAAGAACTGGGACAGGTCCAGAGCCATCCCATTATCACAGCTGGAGATTATTCTTATTATTCAGTTAAAACAAACAAAAAATAAGTTAATTCTTCAGCTTAAATTTCACTATGCATGTACTAGGTCCATGATGGAACTGATTTCAGTGGAGCATAAAATCCTTACCTTAGTACTAGAGTATTGAAATGAGGAGACGGTAGAAAGGTGTCAGTAGAGAGGGGACCTACACTAGACAATGTTCCTTTTGAAGAAAACAGATTTTTTTTAATTAAGTCCCTTGAAGAATCTCTTTTTCTTTATTCATTGTTTCTCTAACTGAATAGGTATATGATGAGATCTTTTCATGTTTCTTTATGGAATGACTCTCTTTCAATAATCTTCCTTTGATTTTGACTGCTCTGTATTAAAGAAAAATATGTACTTATGAGTGAATAGTCTGGCAGTCACAATATAATTTATTTTCCACAGGAGTGTAAAATATAACTACAAAACAAGCTCGCAAAGTTGAAATTTTAAAATTCGATTCTTAACAAATGATTTTTAAGAAGATTTTGGAGTTTTACGTTCGGTGGGAGAAAAAGTGCAAAAGAATGTTAATGATTCATTTTTCCTTCTTTTTTACACTTTTTTTTTTTTTTCAAATTTCCTTTGCTGCGTCAGAATTTTTAAGTATCTTCTGGCTTCTGGAAGGCAGCCAGAGGAAAGAGGAGCCTGTCATTTAGTCAGAATGTAATTTTTCTGAACTGGAGGAAGATATTAAAGTTTACAGAGTGGACAGAGAGGAATAAGAAAGTAATTAAGTGGAGCCACCTCTGTCCTTGCAAATAAACAAACCCAAACCCACCAAATAAAAACAAACCAAAGAGCCAAACCACAAGTCATGTTTCAAATGTTTTAAAAAGTAAGCAAATGCCAAAAAGGAGACACTTTGGGGGGTATTTTTACAGTAATAAAATGAGGGGCTTGAGTGAATTATGGTGCCAAGTATTTTGGAAAAAAAATTAAAAATTAAACTATGAACAGTGTCCCCATTTCAGACTTTTCATAAATACATTTTTCCTCCCCTCCAGCATTCTTTCTTTGCACCTCTTTTTCTTTGTACTGCTCCTAATGGTAGTGATGTTTAGTTTTACAGGGTCAGATGTACTGAAATTTCACCAGTTAATCCTGAGACATGGAGCAGGACTCCAGTGTTTCATGCCCTGGGGCAGCCCCTATCATTGCACACTTTCCTGGAGAGCACTGGGATGGGTGAGGGGCAGGAGATGGAGCTACTGGTGGTAGGTCCATTTGTCACCCTTAACCCCAGAATTGGCACAGATGGAAATAAAAGCCAGTAATAATTTTTGCAGGCTTAGCATCACATGGAAATCATATTTTCTAGATCTCTGCACTGATCTCTGCACCAGCTGAGAGGTGAGTTAGGCCCTATAAATTCCCTGTTTTTACTAGAAACCAGAAATGGAGAAAGTTCTTGGATTGGTCATTGTTGAGGGAAGACTGTGACTGGTTTTGTAAGAATCCTCATGGAAGCCACCAATAGGACAACTCAAGTCAAAACTTGACTAACAGGTAGCGGGTGCCTCTTAGAGTCCTTAATCCCATTATTAGCAGGGCCTGTCTCACAGAACAAGGGGTGGCGGTTTTAAACTAACAGAGGGTAGATTTAGACTAGATATAAGGAAGAAATTTTTTATGCTGAAAGTGGTGAAACACTGGCCCAGGTTGCCCAGAGAGGTGGTTGATGCCCCATCCTTGGAAACATTCCAGGTGAGGTTGGAGAAGGCTGTGGCAATCTGATCTAGTTGCAGATGTTCCTGTTCACTGCGAGGGGGTTGGACCAAGTGACCTTGAAAGGTCCCTTCCCACCCAAACCATTCTATCATTATCTGCCGGGTTTGGCAGAAAAGAACTTTCTGTCTCAGCCCTGTGCCCTCGGCACAGGCACACTGAGACAGCTCTGTCAGGTGCATGTGCCACAGGCTGAGACTCATCTGCCATCGATTCCTCTGGAATCAGACAGGAATTTTCTTTTGTTATGTTCTGAATATGCCATTTATTAAAGGCAGTCACGATTCTGGGCTGGGAATTGCCCGAGTTCTTGTTAGGAATTTTTTTTTTTTTGAGTCATTTTGCATCATTTGCAATTTCTGATGCATTCAAATACTACATTAGGTCCCCAGAGCAAAGCTTCCCTGTCAGTAAACCTCATCTGACAGCAATCTTAGGAGGGAGCTTTAAAACTCAAGTACTAGTTTTGAATGCTGGATAAAGTGGCCCAAGAGATAAGAAAAGAGGAGATAACCAGTAGTTCTCTAAAAGTGTTTCATGTCACCCTGAGAATCTCTTGAATATCTTATAAAAGGAAAAAAGGAAAAACATGTCAGGAATCAATTCAAATTAAATACAGTAGAAAACATTTTCTAAATGAAACAAAATGCCTCTTACATAAATTCGAGCTGCACACCTCAAATTAATTTTTTCATTGTGTGTTATTCACTATATGAGTGGGTATAAAATGCTCCATAGATACTCCTGTCATTTTTCCGTATCACATTGCAAATCTGTTTATGCTTGAGACTTACTGCCTTTTCCTACGGTGAAGATAAATAGCGAATGTCCTTTTCTACTCACCATGTTACGTGTTTTAGAAACTTCCAGAAATAAGTCAGAACAGCAATATTTATATTTATATAGTTAGGCCTGGCATATTTGTGTATATTAGGTAAACATGGTTATTTGGAACCAAGCTGTGCCTGTATGGGTTCTTCATGCTGTTTTGTTGTCTAGAGGCACAACGAGGCCAATTTTTTAGAAGAAAAATGTGCCATATAATTGCCACTTTGTGATGCATTCAGCTAAAATTATGGGGAAAAAAAAAAAAAAAAATCTTGGTTCCCCCTTTGATACATTGTACTGTTGTTCCACTCTGGCTTTTACAAGCTTTCCGATGCAACCATCCTGCTCAGTGAGAGAAAATACCTGAATTACATACACAAGTGCACACACATACACACACACGCATACTGATAAGGTTTGTCTAACCCCTGACTTGAGCACACATTTCAAAAATTGCCATAGAGAAAAGGATATATTTGTTTGAAGGGGAAGAAAAGCAACACTGTTAAGGAAGGTGCGAGCCGACGTGGTAAATAAAAGCAACACAAGTGAAGGCACAATTGGAGCAGGAAATAGTTGGGAGATGTGATTCAGCACTTAGGCTGGGAGATTATGTTTAACATGAAGAATGGAAAATGTAAGGCATCTCCTTCTGCTGTATATTTATTCTAATATGTGAAATGGAAAAATGAGGGACCTAGCTCATTTGAGACCGATGGCACAAAGGAAATACCGCGTAGTTCCAAGTTTTCACGTATTGCCATTAAAACTGTGTGAAAACTGAAGCACAGTATTATTGGTGCAGTAAATCACTCAATAGATCCACACAATGTTCTCTGGCACCAGGATGATATTTTAAAAGGATGCAATTACATTTTTTGTAGGGATGTTTGTCAGGACAAAGATGGCCCTTTGGAAAACACCTAGCATGGTTTTTTTCTGACATTGTCACAACAGAAACGAAGTAACAAACACCGTTTTCTGCTGCCTGTAGACAGTTTATTTATACAAGAAGAAAATATGAGTAACGCTAGGATATTTATGTTTAACATCAAGGAAAAGCCTGGTTCAGGTCAGCACACAGGGAAAAATAGCTGAAAATCTGTTCATCATGGAGAGGTTATCTCTGTGACGTTGCCAAAAGCAGTAAAACATCGTGTTACCTGGCACGCGATTGCTATCTGAATGAAGGGATGGAGATACCTTCCTCACGCCCTAATTTCTGTAAAAAGAGTTTGTACATTTGTGGAAGTTTTGCCTTCTCTCTTTTTTTCTGCCTTCTTCACCATTCTCCTTTGCAGATCATACTGGGAAATGCATTCAACATTGCTGTAACCTTCTGAAAAATGGCATTGGAATTCCAGTATGTGCATTTTTTTTTTTTTTCCTGAAGAATGTTCAGAGTTGCAAGATTTAGACCTGTGGACTAGAAATTAAAGAAATGTGTGAACTTGGAATTTAAATTGAATTCAGTTTTTGACATTTTGTTTCTTCCTGCTTTGGTATGACAGTACAGAATTTCAAATATCGTGAAAAAATGAATGCCTTGAAAATATTTAGCTTTGAAAACATATCCATTATCATCAACACAAGCATTTAACAACAAATGTTGAAACAAAATGTTCTCTATTGAAAACATAATCTAATACTTTAAGATCAGAATATTCTTTTCATTCAATATATTTGAAAATATATTGTTGAAAAATGTATCTTTTTTCATAATTTTTGAAATTTTTCATACAGATATATTGATAGAGCATCATCTCATTACACTGTTAAAGGAAAAGAAATCTCTGCATGTGGGCAACATGTGCCAGAGGATGTGTAATTAAACCCAAAATATTAACATTTAATCAGAACAGTGAAGTCAAAGTGATACAGGAAAATCTGACAGATGACACATAAATAGGAACAAGATGAAGTAAAACTCCATTTTATAACCAGTCATCAGCACTGTAGTCAGAGCTGGTGAAACTTACAGGCTGTTTCAGCTGAAAAGAAATGAATTTTTTTCATTATTTTTTTCCTGAAATTTTGCAGTAAGTTATGCTAATTTAATTTCATACAAAAATGAAATTCTCCCGAGTCCAGAGTCAAGCTCAAAGCACATACTTGTCAAAAGATGTCCAACTTACAAATCATGTAGGCATGAAAAACTACCAGAGTAGTTTTAGGTGAAAATGTCTCCTGCTGGCTGGGCTCTGATCACTAATCAATGTATCAATATACTGTTCTAACGAAAGAACCTATATTTAATAGAGACTTTTTTTCCCCTTCTCTAGTTACCTGCAGTTTTCCAGATGTGAGAAATGAGAACACCTTCTCCTCCTTGCCAGTGGACAGCAGAGGTAGGCATGTTTTCATTTTGTTGGGAGGATGGCTTGATCTGTCTGCCAGGAGTTTCACAATCCACTTCAGATCAGCCACATCAAGGAAAACTTATGTTCAAATTATTTTTCATATTTCAAGAGACAAGGTTTATGATACCTCTTGTTCACAGGTGGTCAGTTCAAGGACTCATTAAAAGTTATACAAGTTTCCTATTGATAAATATGTGGAAATTATAGTCAAACTGTCTTAAGAAGTCACAACCATTAAAGAACATGTGCAGCATTAAAGGGAAATAGCAAATTATTATTTAATGAGATGACTAGTCTTGCTATTGTTGCTTTATTTTCAAGTAACACTGAAACAGGCTCCCTGGTGTTTGTAGTTTCTGGCTATCTTTTTTTTTTTTCTCCTCATCATTAATTCTTTTTTTCTCCATGCTAATCAGCTAATGTACTATGTGTTTGGAAGACTGATTTTTATACCTCATTCCCTTTGGATTTAAGAGTTACTTGTAGGCCTAGACAAAGACTTAGGCAGTAGGTAAATTTAAGGGCACGTCTCATGACCATTGCAACACACACTCACATGCAGAGTTTATGTGACTGTGACACCTCCAGGTTAAAGTTCATTGAGGATTTCCATAAATCCAATGGGTAATGTGCCAAATAAGATTAGAGAAGACTTCCATTATTGCACAATCCAATGAAAATATCATCTGCTAAGCACCTTCTGGTGGTGACTGGAAGTAGGTAGCTTATATTAGCAGGTGTTTGTCTCAGAGGCAAAGGGAAGACAGGAACACCTGCTTACGCCCGTGCAGACAGTGGGAGCAGCTATTGTCACTTCACCTGTGGTAATGTCCTCAGAAAAAATCCAATTTTTAAGAGCTGAAATTCTGATCATTGCCCTGTTGAGTCATATTCTTTTATCTATCTTTGATTACATTATGTTTATTCTCACCTTCTTTTATATTCCCAAATGTCTCTTTATTCAAAATTCTGTTTAAATTTATCTAGCTGTACTTTCATATGCTACCTAATTCCTGACGTTATATTTTCAGATGCAGCATCACATTAATAAATGGAGCAGGTGGATTTTTACATCTGATCCGTGCCTGTTTTATTTATACACACATTTTTCTTTCAAACCTTGACCTGCGAGAAAACAAGAAGGAACAATGAATTTTGATACCTACATCCTGGCACTTACACAATAATCATTCAATATGTTTGTATTTGAGAAAAAAGGAAAATGATTTTTTTTTTCTGTTGTTCCATGAAGCAACAGCAGAGAAAGCCTTAAAGAGGCAGGTGCTTTTGCATTCTGTATTTGTCTCCTTCATAAATGTGGTTAACTAATTGCTTCTCCTTTCATCTCTTCTCAATCCTTTGTCCCTGAACACAAGCAGAATCAGATTCTGATACCCTCACTGAACTTAATGAGCACCTGACTCCGTTAGTCATCCTCTTGAACTCAATGGTCCAGATTCTCAAATGGTATAAATCATCATAGCCCATTCCTATAATCAAAAAAGCAAACCCAAGGAGATTTGTGGAATAAAGTCCTACGTGGTGAGAGTAAGGTAATCTGAGTTGTAATGTACTTAATTTTTCTGAAACATCTTTATCCATAAAGCCTTAAAAAAGTAAAGGGGGAATAAATACTTGTCGAACAATTAGCTGCATTATCCTTAGATAACATGATATGATGCAACATGATCTGCTCAAGAGCAGAAATGCATATATATATTATGCAGAAGTTTATGCAATTACTTTAAAGTGCTTAACCCATTTAAAGATTGTCCATTTTTTTTCAATGTGGTCATTATTCACAATTGTTGGGTAACAAATGTAATTCTTGCTGCTGCTTGGGAATAACCCTAAATGTTACTTGAGATCCGTAAATTGTGAATATTGCACACTGACATTCCTGTAACTGAGATGTATGACAGATGCAAATAAATGGTACTGTTAGAGCAGCCTGTCTAAATGGACCTTACCTTTCGAAACCGCATTAAAAAAAAATGGGTTTGCTTCATTGCAGAACAACCCTGACTTCATGCTGCCCACTGGCTGATAGCTTGTAGCAGTCCCAGAAATACAGCTGCAGTAACGTTTGCAAAAAGTTGAATGGAGCAGGCTGACTACAAGCTCCTGTTTAGAAGTGACCAAAAGCGAAATGTTGGAGTTGCAAGAAAGGAACAGTGCCCAAGTCTTAATCCTCTGATGTTGACATGGAGGAATGATGAATTTCCACAGTTGGTGTGCAGAAGTGATGTCCCCAACCACAGCCTTGGCAATCAGTCAGATCTCAGCGTAAATTAATGCAGTCTACAGCTGTTCTAAATTTTGCCAAAACAAAAAACATTAAAAAAAAAAAAAGGCATGTATCCCATTTCTGGCGTGATTCTCATTTGCTTATTCTCCTCCTGGCTCACTGCCATTTGCCTTCCAGTGACTCTGTTATAATAAGGAGGCATGGAAAACATCTCTCATCTCTACTTCTCCTAGATCTTTAATAGCACAGTGGTTGGGGAACACATCCAGAAAGTGCGAGACTGGTTTTCAGTCTCTGCAGGCTGAGGAAGAAACAGACTTCAGATCTCCTTTACGAAGCGTCCAGAATATGGCTGCTGTCACTGGGGCCATGACTAGCAGCCTTCGGCTCATGCGTAGGGTACGGAGCTCCCAGGCAAGCAGCAAAGACACGGTAGCGCTCACTCAAGTTACAATCACGTGTCCCTGCTCTTGGGAGTCCATCCCTGAGTGTTTATAACTTACAGAGTATACTACACAATTCAACTTTGTTGACTTCTCTGGAAACACAGTTAATCCACTACTGAGTGTTTGTAAAAGACCAACCTGCTGCTCAGTGAGGAAACGCTATAAAAATAGAGTTCTGCTCTTTACAGCTACTTCCAAAAGTACCATCCTATCAGTGAAAGTGGGAAAGGTCTGCTAAGGTAATACATCCCACACCGGACAGAGATGTAGGTTCATAAGGGATAGGGTGAACTTTATAAAACACTTTTAATCTTTGGCCTTTAAGCAGCGTAGCCAACAACAGGTTCACATCAGGATAGTGGCATTAGCCAAGACAAGTTTACAAATCCCTGAGTGTGCTTCCATCATCCTGAGCTTGAGATATCTGTCAGTCCATAGCAGATGCTGCTGTTGCTGTGCATGTGTCATGTTACTGAAACCCCTAGATAATGATTACGACCGATTATACAAGATGCCATGTTCCTTAATCATATCACTTACATTTCTGCTGAACAGCAGTGACAAGGTTTTGAAAGGAGAAGATCACAGCTGTCCAATAAAAAAAAATCAGATAAAACAGACAGTGTTTGCAGACAGAAGATTATGCTAACCTGAAAAGTAGCTTTAGTGCTGTTGATTTTTGCACTCTTCCTAACTGAGCTGAGCCCTCATTCATCCTCTCTGTTTGGCATCGCATCTGAAATGGAGGTGATTGATGCACGAGCATGTATATTTCTGATTTTTTTTTTTTTAACATATCTTATTTACAATTTCTTGTCCTCCAAGTGAGCATTTGAGTGGGGTTTATTTTATTTTTTTTTTCCCTCACGAAGATTGCAGGTCTCAGGGTACCAAGAACTGAATACCAGTCCTGATGCAGACAGCTGGAGTGAGAAAATCCCCTCCTTGCCCTAGTGCTAACCCCAGCTCTGAGCTGAAGACATTCCTCTCCTTTATATGCTGGCTCATTTTGGAGTCTCTCTTGTGCAGAGACTGCCAACTGTCCTGAATTAAATGCAGTGCATTCTGATATGAGTTACTGCCTACTAATGACTGAGCAAAACCAGTGTATTCATTTAAGTAAAGAGTTCAAGCGGGGTTTCAGGAACGAAGAGCCGCGTGCCCTACTAACAAAGCTATCTAGTTCAGTGCACAATCTGAACTATGCAAAGGAAAGAACCTTACACTTTTAAGCAGTTATAATGCAGTACTCTGAGTTTTCGGTGGAAAAGTCAGATGTAATTACTGTTTGACACAAAGGGATGATTTTTTTTTCCCTAGCTCTGCCGACGTTCTATTTTAAATAATTAAAAGTATAATTTAAAGCTTAAATTGATCGTTTCAATAGACCTGATCGTGTCCTCAGAGCCACTTGTGCCATTGTTAAACTGTTGATCAGCCCAGTGTCACTATTTCTCCTTCATCAGGACATGTACCATCAGATCTATAATTCTTTTTCGCTTATGATGGCAGAGCTCCAACATGGGTGTAGTTTGACCCAGGTTAAGCAGATTTAGCTAAATGCATAAATTGTTCACATTCTGTCATGTGAAAGATATAGGCCTTGAGCCAATGGTGGGAATACAACCAATAGCCCACCCAAGGAAGAAAATAATGCATATATGCAATTTTTTGTAAATTCATATGTCTGGACGTTACTCTCTTTGACTCCTAATTGTCCAAAAAGAGGCACGTGGATTAAAATGATCTCTTTGATTTTTACGAAATTTTAGATGACTGGGCGTTCTGGCATTAAAATTCATAGAAAACAAATTTGAAGGCTATACGCCTCACTGAAAGCATGCTTTCCTTTTGCTGGCCCATTTCCACCAATGAAATCATATGAAGAATAAGCCCATAAGCCAACTGATAAGTCAAAAGACAACTAATGAGTCAAATGGTTTTAATGGTGTAAACCACAGACCTAACAGGATGCCAATGGAGGTGAGGTCCGTTCCTGGGGATTTCTTGTGTCATTACATGGAGGTTGGCTTCCAGTGCATTCCTGTCCATTGGGAGCTTTGGTGGAACTGTGCTATCAGCAACGTCTTCCAATACCTGTACTATCTTTTGAGACTAATTTTCATCAGTGTACAATGGAATGATCTTTATCCACATGGCAGAACTTTAAGAAAAGAAAACTGAGCCCTGAAAGTACCATTATTTTGTACCTTAAACTATAAACTCTTAGCTGTTAAACCACTCGTTCAATGAAATTTAGTCTCCAGAATTTTCTGTTCTATACAAGTTGATAAAATTCTTCAGGAAATGCTCGTCATAATGTAAACATCTAATTTCAATAAGAAACCTATGTTTAAGCTTTGATAAGCATTAAAACAATCCCTTTCATAATCAGTGTTCCATGCGATGGTGATTTGCTCCTTTTCCCTTTAGAGTTCCCTTAACTCTGGATACTGGACTTCACTGAAAAATCAGGAATGTGTATTAAATTAAGAATTATGTCCCTATAAATGCTGCTAAGGTAAGTTATACCCTCCTGAATAAAGTAAGATGGTTGCCTAGGGCTTGCCTAAGATGTCACCTCCTAAGATGACATCCATGGCCCATATGTGACCACATGCGGCATAAATAAAATGGAAGTATAAAAGAGAAAGAGATAAACATGTAATTAAAAACAGCATAACAAACACTTGTGCTCATTCATTTTAATGACTGTATTCTCCAGTTTATAGAGCAGTTGCAGATCCATGCTGTAATAGCTGTGTTGACCACATGCCATAAAATACATCAGTGTAGGCTAGGTCCAAATTATTCAATAGTTGTAATAAATCCATCCCATTAACTGGATAAATATGCACAAGCAACAACTCTGGTGATAATGCTGAAAAGTGGTATGTTGTTATTTAGCAGCCATGCTAGCTAGTGGAACCTGGTAGATAGTAATACTACAGCCTTTTATGAAGAAACAAACAAACAAACAGAAGATTAGTTTAGCATTTAAGATCTCATAACTATGTCTTTCCTTCTGCTATCTGCAATTTGAACTGAAAAAGAGATTGTGGCCTTGAAAGCTTCAATTCTGATTACTTTTTTGAAAGCCTAATAAAAGGCATCAGTCATACCATTTATTTGTGAAAATGAAATCTTTATATATTGAAGGTCAATTTTAGTTGAACTAATATAATCAGTAAAAGTCAAGGTTCTTTTACCATTAAAATTGTCCATGCTCTGAGTCTTTTGATATTCTATGCTTAACCTTGAGTCATGCTGTGTATGTTGTTTGAAGGCAGGATAGTGAATTCATGTTACAGTATAATGACTGTGTCATCTTGGCCTTGATTTTCAGCTGGGTAAAGCAGATATCCAAAAAATATAAGAGTTCTTTAAAATTATTTGAAATTAATACACTCTTGAAGTACTTCCTCTCACCTCAGAATAAGCAGCAGGTCACCTAAAGTCTACAAACAGCTTTTAGTTACAATTTTATGAAATATTTATTATCACTCCTGAATATATTTCTTAAAGTTGAAAGATGGCTACATATGACTAGAGCAAGTATTGATATTGAGAAACGCTTTGAGGTCTGCACCGAAGAAATCACACAATAATTAAATATTTACTGCAGTGTGCGATCAAGATGCTCCCCCCCACCGCAGGCTGGCTGGCTCTTGCAGGCGTACAGCCCTGCGTTACCGTGCTGGAAGTTGTCACGCTGGGCCAGCCCTGAGGAGGATTTGTGTAAGCAGCTCGCTACTCGCAGTTGGAGTATGAGAAGTGGCACTCGGACTGCCCTGCTCCTGCCGTCTGAGCTGCGAGGAGGGCAAACCGAGGGTGTGCGGGCTGCTCTGGGAGCACAAGCAGGGCAAAGCTTGTCAGAAGATATGCTGGCTAAGGAGCTTACAGATGATGCCTTCAGAGGGTGCATTTCCCTTGGGAAATGGAAGTGGAATAGCTTTAGGCAGAAAAATATTATTCTGTAAAGATACGAGATGCTCAGATGGAGTCTGGGTGCTGTGGTTGCGAGCGAGAGCTCCCTTTGGATAGACTGTGCCTAAACTTGAGCTTAATTTTATTGACTGTCCAAACTGATTGAATGCACAGGTCTTTAAGTGCATACTTCATGACCTCTGGAGTACTGCGAAAAACACTGAGCCTGTCCCAGTGTTTGTGATCCTTACTTAGAGTGCAGAAAAGTTATGCACAATCCTCTGTCCCATCTAGCCCATGATGCTTTGAGGGAAACATGGAGCAGAAGAGATGGTGAGAAGCTGCTCCCTGAAAGATGATGTTGAGTGCAGCAAGTGGCTGAGGGATATTTCATCTACCTGTGACCTGAAGACAAACCACAAGCTAAAAACTTCATGAGTTCAATTATAAAAGACTTTCAGATCTGTGTTTCTCTTAGTAAACCATAGTACCAAACCAGGTATTTATGGAAAAATGCATTTTTGAGGAATATTGTCTGATGGTTTTAATATTCAGATTAAATAGTAACAAATTAATTTCTCTAGTTAGCTGACGTGGTACTTGAGAGGTAGTCAACATACTTTATGCTTGTAAAGTGCTCTGCTGAACACATAGCCGAGGACACATATGCAGAGACAGGACTTTCTAGACCTAATTCTGTCAATGAAGATGGCAGAGAAGCTTTATTATTATTCTGCAGCTCCAGAAGATGTAAATCTGAGTTGCCTCCTTGATTTGTTCCACAGCTTTCCCTATCTTTACCTCTTCCCCTTTTCGGTACAACTATAAAATAGGAATTTGATCGTTTACAATGAGGAATGAAAAGGCAAATCAGTGTGATGCTGTCAGCCCCAGATCAGGGCAGGGCCATGCTGGATGGTGGATGTGTGTGAAGGACATCGACCTGAAAGCACTGGCAGGGCAGAGCTCGTCACAGGCATAAGCACCACCTAATTTTCAAAGCAGGTGTTTAATTAAAGAATACATTCAAATCAGTTGGCTCAGAGATGTGTTAAAAGCAACACAGACAAAGCTGCCTAAAATGAGAAGCAGTGGAGGTTTGTGGCAGTGTGACACTGCTTACTCCAGTGGAATGAGTTCTGATTTTGATCTGTGTAAATGAGATTAGACCAAGGCCTGCATCTTATCTCTCTGGAACTGGATATCTGAAGATGACTTAAAAATAACAATTTTGTGTTTCTAAAGCAGTCCTGCACAGAGATAGAGTTTGAGGGATTTACTTGCTGACAGACCTGGAGAAAAGATGTACAATGGGAAGTGAAATATTAGATATAAAAATAATCAAGGATGTACAGGCTGGAAAGGTGTTTCTCTTCATGTTCATTCTGTTTCAGCAGAAGTAATTTTTAATCTGTGGATTCCTGAAATTTTTTTTTTTTTTTTTTTTCCCAAAGTCATTCCTTTTGAGAAAATTATTAACTAGGAACAAAGAATATGCTGATTTTAATATTGATCATCCAGTTGTGAATTGTAACTGTCTTTTCAAAGTTCCCAGTTTAATGTCAGGTCAGAAGAATTCTTAATTGCAAACCCCGTGTAGGCAAGCAAAAGTTTCTGATGCAGGACTGAGAGTTGTTATTTGCCATATAAACTCTTTAAATGCTGTTTCAAAATGGTTCAAACTGATTTATTTATTTTATTTTATTTTTCTCCAGAATACCTGCACTAAAGGAAAAGGCAGTGTCAGGCAGTCTATAAATAGAACACTACAGTATGAACTTTTGAACTGTGAAATCTGGGGGATGTAATCTTCCTGCTAAACAGAGGCTTACAGCAGATATTAAATGCTCTGATAAGAGCTTCGCCAGTGTTTGAACTGTCTATTAGAGGAAGGAAAATTGTGAATTGTTAGCACTGCACACTGGTGTGGTAGCGTTAAGGTTGTTCCAGAATCGCTCGTCCTAGTTGAGTAAGTTGGTTTGGCTATTTTTCTGTGTGTGTGTTTGTGCATAAACGTACTGCGGCCAAATGGCGTACCAGCAGTAGATGCCTGAAAAAAACCCTCTTTGGGTCTAGAACAATTAATTTAGCTGACGTTTAGATGTTATGACCCACTCCTTAAGCAAGGGAGTTGTTAGAAGAATCAGCCTGTGTTACTGTTTGCATTGCTTTTGGGGAAGCAATGCTGATTTTCATCAGCTGAGAGTTTGTCCTGTGGGAAGTACTACCCATAAGAGTCTACGGCAATTTCCCTGGTGCTGTGGAGTTCCCACCCGTCGCACCTGGAGCACTCACAGGACAGTGCCCCCTTTTACACAGGAAGTAGTTGGAAAGCAACGTCACTTCCCAATATGACCATTATGTGATTAATTAACATTCCCATCCGGGCTAAATCCTCGTAACAGTTGTGCTGTAGGGAGAAGCTGCTTTTCTGAGATGCTGGTGTGTAGACTGGGCAGTTTGTGGTGAGGGGTAGTGGAGACCCTCAGCCCGCACTGGGATCTGGGCATTTATAAAGTGGAGAGGCATATGTATAACTTTTTTTTCCTGGTCGCACTCATGGGTGTTTGGAGAGGTTTAGCCATCAATGTTTTCAGGCAACCATCATGGCCACAAATTGGACTAAAAACTCATAAACCCCCAGACTCCAGGAGTGGGGATTCTAAGAAATACTACCAGCATTGTGTGGAAATTCAGAAAAATCACATCACTAGGGGGGTTTCCAGGGTACTAGAGCAACCAGGGATGATGCAACCAGACAAGAGAGGAGTGCCCACAGCTGGGTGGAGATCCCTCCAAATGGGGTCAACCACTAAGTGGGACCACCTCCTGCCTGCTTCCACAGCTGCCATTTGGGTGTTTAGCCATGGCCCCACCTCACTCTGCCCTACCATACCATAAAAGAGGGGGAACGAAGACTTTAGCTGTTGGATGGGTGGGTTGTGTTCTCATGAGTGCTAGCAGCTGTGGAGCTTCACCAGAGCCTTGTTAGGGCTGGGCTGCTTTCTCCTCCCATCAGCCTCCAATATGAGGGTTTACAAGCATTTTAGAGAAGACCTTCCCCCAAGGCCTGGTCTGATTCCTGGAGATATGCTGATCTGAGCACAACAGACATGTGAGTTACCCAAACTTATCAAGACCTTTGGTTCCTCTTGGTTGTGTGAGGGGATGATTGTGCCAGGGCCATTGCTGGGGGGGTCTGGGGTGGGTGGGTGAATGGGGAGTGCTGAGGGCTTTTCCAAAGTTCTTGGTACTCTCTTCCTTGAGATACCCATTAATGGTTAGGGAAATTGTTCTTAGTGCATGGTGGGGTATATTTAAATTTTCATAGATGGCACCCAGCTGGCTGGAGATGGGGTTGTTGTTAGTCCTGGAGGCCCCTGGTGTGGCAGAGATGATATACTGCTGTGGTTTCAAACTGGCTGTGTCTTAGTGGTGATTTCTTTGCTCTCTTGCACAAGTTTTGTTGGATTCTGTCTGGTGCTGTGGATCATGGCAGTGTTTGCAGTGGCCCTGTGGTGTGGAGATTGGTGGCTTTACCTGGCAGAAAGTACGCCTGCCACCTGCACAGGTTTTGAGTTATAATGTTTATGGGCATCTTTGGAAGAGGGTTTTTTTTTGGCGCAGTTTCTCAAGTTCTTAGTTTGAAAACTAAAGCTTCTTGATAGAGGCGAGGCAAAGGCATTCATCTCCCTGTGTAAGTGGACCAAGCAGGGACTTCTCTCTGGTATAATGTTGTCCTTTGAGTGCTGAGTTTGCTTGGTGAGCCACAAGTGGAAAACAAATGCAATGTGATGCTTGTATGCCTAAATCTAAGCTTTGGAAAAGTATGGGCTCCAGAGACCTCTGAAATATGGACATGAGAACCTGTTCTCTCCAGAGAATGTCATGTAAATTGCTAGGAAGGGGGTTCACTTACTTTACTTTCGTAGATAGACAAACATTAATTTTTTTTTTGCCATCTTTCTTTTTAAACCTGAGAAAAGTTAAAATAAAACCTAATTATGTCTCTCTGTTTCTGAACAGTTTTAGAAATTGCAGAGCAATCAATATTAAGTACACTTTACACCACTTTAGAGCCCTATTCTGTCTGGGTGTGTGCTTTATAGAGCTCTGATTTCTGTGTAATTTAGGCTGAAAAGTAGGGTAATGTGGATTTTCCAATTAGCTTATATTAAGTCAGTGGTCTTCCACCTGAATATTTTTAATAGCTTGCTTTTTAAAAGCCTGGGTGTATGTATCCAAAGAAGGCGAATAAAAAGGAAGATAATCTTTTCAGAAGGATGAAAGGCAAGTGGGTTAATGCAGAATTTGAGATTTTGTGAGAAATTCAGGCACACAGGCTAGTGCTGCAGGGAGAGCTTCTACTTGTGAAACTGTCACTTGTTAATTAAGTTAATGTCTATGGTGCTCTGAAAATGCAAAGCACTATGTAAGTGCTAAGTATTATTATTAATGATGCCAATTTTGACAGGTTTACTGGAGTAGGCTTTGCAGTACAATATAGGCTAATGTTCTAATGCTTTACTCATTTACAATGAAACTGTGAAAAATAAGAAAGTGGGAATAGAAGGCCAGGAAAGGCCAACAGACTAGATGGAGTCCCTCATTTGGTGTTCTCTGCGAGCACTGCCTGGCAAGAAGGTTAAATCAAAGATAACATGGAGCTGTCTTGCCATCTTCTAGAACTCTTCAGGGAAAACCTCAGGTGTACAATGGGCTGCACCAGCTTATTGTGACTTTCGGTCCTCCTGTTAGGAGATCTGTTGGCCCTCAATAGCTGTAATGTAAAGTGTTGTAGCCATATGGCTGGTGTGTCCTGCCTGTCGCCTATGGACTCGTTCCTGTCACAGACTACAAAAGGGGAATGGGGTAAGATGTCAGCCCTACATACCCTAAGAGTGCTTCCCCCTCTAAGGGAAATCCCCACTGGCCAATTAAATTGGTTTGTGGCCCTTGCCTTTCTTTCCCTAAAGTGGTTGCAAAAGGCAAGAGATGTTTCTGGTGTGGGCTGTGTTGATATTAACGCCTGAATAGGTGCAGAGAGCTGGTCAGTAATATATATAAAACCACATTCAAAAAAAAAAAAAGGAATAAATGATCTTTCGCAGTTCATTGGGTCCTAGTAGTTTGCCTGTCATTTGGATATGGAAGCATAGCTGCATAAAAGTATCTGACCCAGTAAATGGAGTGGTTTCCTCGATGTCTTGGGCACATTTCCTTTAATAACTGCAACCAGTGCTTCTTCTCCGAACAAAGCTATCAAGCCTGACCTGTAAAGGAGACAGCTTAATCTTCAGTTGTTTTTCTCAGATGCTTTTAAAATTATTTTCTCGTTATCAGGCTTAATTCTCTCCTGTCTTGATCACTTCTAACCAGTGTAAAACACTGTTAAGTGCAGAACAAGGCCTGTGGAATTCAAAACTTGGATGTCTTTATGCCGATGTCACTTTTTATGTGTCCTCTTTCAAACTCAAAGTAATTTCCTGAAAAGTCAAGTTCAGTAGATGTCCTCCTGGCATGGTCAGAGCAAGGGTCTGTTCAGCTTAATTGCTGCAAGAGGAAATGATGGATTCTTTTGCAGTTTGGCTTGCTTCTGCTAATGTGCAGAGAGTGCACGTGCACACACACCTACACTCGGTGGTTCCAGCCATATGAGACCATCCTCTCCACTGCTAATTAAATTCATTTATTGGCTGGCAGACACACCACCTTTCAGTGCCATGTGGATCCTGGTTGTGCTGGGAGAACTTCAAGGCCAGTTGTTTTGCTGTGTGTTAGAGACTGAACTGTTGTATCCTCATTTAATATGAACTTTATCACGCTGCATTAATCAAACACTGCAAGCAGTATTGGAAGAGGGATGATGTGGTTCTTTGGGGGCCTGGGAAATTATCTCTTTGAAAACTAACAGCAGCAAGGGAGGTGGACTCTAATAAAATGATTTCCTTACCTTTTCCTACCTATTCAGTCAGTGAACTTAGAGATGGACTTGATCAAAGGCTACTGGGAACCAGACAGGTCTCAGTCCTCCTCACGCATCCAGAAAAGTGCAAAGTAATATTTTTCCCTTTTTACCATTGAACAATGATGTAGTGCTATGAGAATATTGTACTCTTTACAAGATGTATTGATGATCTGGGTAGGAACAGCTGTCTAGAATCAATGCTCTCATCTGTCAAAGCATCTACAAAAATTACTGCCCTTCTCTGCAGGCAGGTAACAAAGAATGGTACCTTGGGTGGAAAGGTCTGTAAGTTCAACCTATTTTCTTGCCCATCAACCACCAGTCAGGTGTTAGTCATTGGGTAAAGTAGTCTTAAAGAATGGTATGGCTTTGAACCCCTGCTAGTCAAGCTGTGAAGAGGGTTTTCTACCTTGGCTTCCACTGAGCTGGCTCTTCTCTTGATATCTGAATGTCTCCTGAGTCAGTTGGTTTCCTATTTACAGAGCAGCAGCGATGGGATTTGTAAACAAAGTAGGTTCACATTATCAAGACTTTGCAGCGTATTCCCCATGCAGAAAGAAATCAAAGCAACACAACAGAAATAAGAATAGAGTCCAGCAGTTGCTGGAGTTCTGATACAGTGTGGAGAGATTTAAAAATCTAGGGTCGATGACTGGATGTTGATACTGGAATGATATTAAATGTAAGTTGTATTGAGATTGAGTCTTTATAGACAAAACCTTAAAAGTTACAACCTTAAAAATAAAACCAGAAAAGGACAAGCCTCTTGCGAAGTGCAGCAATAGGATGTAATTCTAAAACAGGTATATGGACATAGGCTTTGGATGCTTGAATACTGAACACAATGCAGCTAGTACATCGACCCTGTCATGAAAGCACAAACAGTCAGAATAGAGTCCTTAAGGCATTGCTGTATATTATAAATCAGTTAGAATTATTCATGCTATAGATTTCCCAATGCTGAAAAGCCTCTTATTCAGCAGACTATAAACATATATCACAACTTATAGATTTTTTTTTTCTCCTTTTTGGTATGAGTCAGAGTTAAAGAATTCTGCAAGAGAAGAACAATGCCCTGTACAAATGATTCCCTAAAAACCTTCATAAATATGAGGTGGAATGGAAGTTATTTAGCTCGAGGATTGTTTTAACAGCTCTAGTCACACCTTTGTTATTAAGTTTGGAGCATGTTGTGCAAGAGCCAACAGTACAGTTGTATTGGAGCATGCAGGGGCTGTGTCTGGAAATCAGACTGAAAATGCAAATAGGACTTTCTGGTTTGGTTTCTCAACACAAGTTGGAGCAGCTTGCACCAACTGGTAAAGGCTGCAAAGGGCCATTTTGCCAGCTGGGAGGTGCAAGGGTGTAATAATGCTGCTGGCTCTTTGCCTGTGCCAGCCACAGGGAGGAGTGTGGCAGAGAAGCCAGTATATGTCTCAGTGCCACTAAAGAGGAGAGATTTTTTTTTCCACAGATCAGGCTTAGACAGCTTGTACCACTTGGGAATGGGGCATCGTGGATCTAAAGTAACTGAAGACATGCCATGAAATATTTACGCTATGACTCCGTGTATACTTCATAGTACTCTTAATTTTCTAAAATTTCCAGAAAACTCCATGAAGTCCAACTGGCCTGAACGCAGTCCTGAAGAGCTGGCTAATACACAGTTCTCCAGGTTCTGATAAATGGCCTTGGGAGTGAAGGAGTTAACTGACCATCATCAATTACAGCATCAGAGGGGGTGATTAGGACTGAAATTGCAGGGAGGTTTTTAATTTAGCCGAGTAGAGGAGACGCCCCCAGCTTAGCCAAGCTCATCAGATCATATACTTCTTACTGCTTCATCCGCTTACCATGTGCTGCCACTCAGAGCTATTGTGCATGGAGAGGGCACGAAGCAGACATGATGATATAATATTATTCTGTTGTCCAGATAACCACCCGAGACTTGCTGTCACTTTGTCTGCCGAAGTGCCTATCGTACAAAAGTCTCATAAAGACCCCCAAATCAGGAATCAATCAGCAAATTTTGTAAAAGAAGAAATGGCACAGTTTTAAAGCTTAACATGGGCTAATTTATCTACCCATTTCTTTTTTTTTCTCCCTCAGTCTTGTTGAACTAGCTGGGATATCTCCTAGGAGTAAAGTTGCACACAGGCTTTGGATCAGGGATGAATCAGTCAGATACTTGTATTTTGCCTGGCTCTGTATGTATCAACAGGAATGAGATGTATGGAGTGCAGTATGTAGACAGCTTTAACTTCTCTAGGTTCTTTTCCTGGTGAAATTGGTTAGCTAGATCACTTGGGGCATTGCCTTTGGGAAAGGGCAGAGAATTTCAGCCCGTGAAGAGCAGCTGGAGGGAGGGGAAAGGGCTCTTAGCCCTGGCACGAAGCATTTGGGGGAGTGCTGTTACGGGCACCGAGGGCAGAGTCAGAGGCAGGAGTCGCTTCTGCTCAGACGAGCATCCGCCGGAACGGGCGCGGGGCCGGGGGCTGAGGCCGGTCCCTCCCCGAGGCCGTTCCGCCTCCCGGGGCTGCGGGGACCGGCCGCAGCCGCCGGCTCGGCACATGCTGCTTGTCAAGGCTGTGAAATGTAACGGGAGAGAAAGAAAGAGAAAAGCATCCCCTACATTCTCACACACGACACCCCACCTCCCTCCCTTTTTCATCTGCTCTGGTTTTATATTTCGGGTAGAATCCTTTGAGTGTTTTGCCTCTAGCTTTTAGAAATTTGAGGTGTTTTTAGGAGACAAGGCAAGGATGCTGTTTATAAAGTCATCCTTCATGTTCTTCCTGAGGAAAGGTGAAAAGGGGAAAGGAGGACAGCAGTAATTCTACCAGAAAATGTTTGGGATGGGTCTAATTTAAAATTCAGAGGTAGCTGGGCTTTGATGTAAAGACACCTGTGTTTGCAGGCTGCTTTTGCACTTCTAGCTCTTGAAACAAAACCTTGTCTTCCCCACTGCAAACGAGAATAACAAGAATTGAGATCAGGCTTATGCTGGTGCAGTGTTAGTGGTGAGAAGGCAGTGAGAAGTTACAGCAGCCCTGTATGCCACTTCCCTTGGGTTTTGTTCCTTGTAATGGCGTAGAGCTCCTGCCATTGAGGCTGAAGTTTTGTATGTGATCATGTAATTAAAGAGTGAGTTGTATGCAGGCAGATGGAGGCTAAAACGTTTGCCCATGAAGCAGCATTTTGTGTGGAGTTTGACAAAATATTGTTATTTTGATTTTTTGTTAATACGGCACTTTGTATGGTCATGGAGACAGTGTATAATGTCAGTCACCTGTGTAATCCTAATGAGCTCATGTAAATTGAAATAAGGGGCTTCTGAAGAGTATTAACGATGAGCTGCCATTTTTCAGTGTGCCATGATGCTGGGGGAGACTTGGCAGCTATATCAGCCCACCCCTGATTTTGAAATATGTGTAGCTTTTTGCATTGCTGGGCAAGAATAATCAGAGCTAGTCCTTGAAATGGTCTCCAGTGAAGCAATAGATATGTTAACTTCAGGGTTATCACCGGGAGAACCTTATTCAAGCAAACTTCCATTGATTTCATAGGAGTTGTTAGAGTACAACAAAGAGCAGGGCTTGAATAAGCCTTGGTGTGACCTAATGTTGATGTTTCTTCTCTAGCCCACAGTTGTTGTCAATTGTTGTGTTACTAATCTAAAAACTTGACTATATTGATTACCAAAGCCATTTTACAAGTGTCAGTTCCTCCTGTGTGGTAAAATCCATATTATTCATATAAGACAAATTGGAAAGCAAAATCCACCTCCCAAGCTTGAGAAAAGAGTGTAAAGCCACACTTGCTTTGTCTTCAGTGTGCTCTCAGCAGTACCTCTGTAAGGTTGATTCCTTCCGTAGTGCTCTTTGCAGAGGTGGATAGGAGGTCCTTTCTTGAGCAGGTAGAATCCAGGGCTCTGCAAGCCCTTCTGCTCAGGTCTGATTAACTGTAGGATTTGCTGTGGGAAATTTTATAGGTGAAAGTGAAGTATCTGAAAGTGTTGGGGATGAAGCCTGACTTTTCCAAGAATGGCTACAAAACTCAGACTTAATGCAAGGGGCTTTCAAGTTGTTAAAGGGTCTCAAGTGGAAATTGGAGAAGTGTGGTGTTTTCTGGAGAGTTGGGCCACTCTTTCTCCCCCTTTGCATGTAAAGTTATTGCATAAGAAAACACAATTGCTTTGGTCCACTGTGCTCTTGGAGATCTTGTTGAGGGTCCTCTGTGCTACCTATTGCTTGTGTGAGGTTTTGTAGACTCTAACACAGAAGTAGCAGTGCTTGCTGGAACCTACCAAAGAGCCTCAGCAAAGTGGATTTTTGACAGGTCCATGCCAAAAGTTGCTACCGGCTGTTTTTCAGCTGTCTGCTTTTATTGTAGTCTGTCTTGCTGACCTGTGAGCTATTGCATGTCACGGCTCCGATGTGATGTGTGCAGCAGCTGCTTGTCCAGAGGGATCCTACTTTGTCTTTCAGGCTGCAACTATTTCTGTGCTGCTGTTGAGCTGGTGGGAGTTGTACCGTGGGCCAAAGCCAGTGGGAAGTGCTCTGTGCAGATTGTTACTTATCGTGCATTTTGGGAAAACTCTCTGGCCTAAGTAGGCACCAATTTTTTCTGCAGAGGGAAAGGAAAGAAAGAAGCTTCAGTGTGCCCAATACTGCTCTAAAGGGTGTTTCTATAAAGGGCAGCCTCCCAGAGATTTCTTCCCACAGTGCCTTAATATACAATGAAAAGTAGCACTCTAACCCTAGGAACAAACACATCTTCTCATGCTGTTTAATTTCAGTGATGCTCAGGCAATGGTATCAAGAGCTAACATTAATAATAATCCAAAAATAGGTTATAAAAAAATAAAGCTGTTCTCTGAAAATTCAAGTACAATTGGCAGAAAATCAAACTGCAGTAGTTCTTTAATTTGATAATAGCTCAAATCAAGAGGAAAGAAAATCTGTGTGCCTGTTACGGGTCCTAGTCTGAGCCCTGCTGAATTCAGGGAAACTGTTACAAAGATCCTGCTCAGATTGCAGGATTGGGGCCTAATTAATATTTTTTCTTTTGTTTAGAAATAAAAAGATTTCCATTTTTAAGTCTTAAAGTTTGCTGCAGTGATTAATACCTGCATTTTCTATTGCCAGCATATTAAACATCCTATACATTTTTCATCCTTCTTAATTTATCTTATTAGGAAAAATGGGTAAATAACAAATATGTAAATATACAATGTTATACTTTAATATAAGCTGTGTGCTGCATTCAGTAATGAATGTTGTTGACTATAGTAATTAAGTATGATTCCAGCTCCAAACAGTTATTTACTTGTCAATATTAGTGAATCTAGTTCATCTAAAACTGCAGGCAGTTTTCTGTTTACTATATAAACAGTAATTGCCTGTTTAAGTATTTGCTAAAATATTGTTTAAGTCTAGAATAAAGATCACAAGTGGATTTCAATAACCTAGTTAATTTACTTTAATTTTGGAATTCTCTCTCTGCATGAGAAGAGAAATATGAAAAGTAATTTCATCTCCTTATAGTTGATTTAATTGTATGTACTTTTGATGGATTAAGTTTCCAGTTAATTGTGGAAAATGCAGCAACAATATTATAAAAAGAGTTTTAAAATAAAACAATTGCTGGCTCCTTTGCATGCTGTTTTAAAAAAAAAGTTTAACATTATTAATTTTACAACAGTAATTTATAAATATTAGTTACATCTTCCCACTTTCA
>JAAGNO010016939.1:0-72949 GCA_033439905.1 Ceryle rudis | reverse complement strand
CAGGAAAAAAACCCCAACCAACCAAAAAGCCTTTCACCTACCTCAACTCATCCTCCCGTCCCGGAGTCCTCAGCCTCGCAGCTCAGCACCACACAGCCACTGCCAGCCGGGGCTGTGCCCCAGCTCAGCTGCCCCTCGTCACCCCACCCACCAGGGCTTGATGGGTTCCACCTGCCCGCCCAGACCCTGCTCCCCTCCCGCAGCCACTCCCAGCACCACAGAAACACCGGTGCCCTGGGCAGCCCCTTCACCGGCAGACACCCCTAACTCAAGGCTCGCAGTGCCGTGACCTCCCCGCTACGCGAGAGCATCCACGGGTATCCCACCCGCACGCTCCTGGTTTTCCTCAAGGAAAGAGCTTAAGGTAGCAGCTGTTACTTAAAGGCCAGTTCAAAGTATGTGGAGGGTGTTACTGTGATCAGTCGACGTTCGATTGCTCAGCAAATCCCAGAAACGCGTCCATATGGCCGAGCCCTACGTGTTCAAGGGCCGTAGGGTGGCAATTGGTGCATCTACACTGCAAGGCCAGTAACCTACCCACCCGGCGTGGGGACTGGTAACCCCCAGGGCAACCTGCCGCTCGGCTGGGCCAGCCAGCCCACTCCTCCTGAGAGCAGGGGGAATTTCACCACCAACCAGAACCAGCAACCAAGAGCCAGGCCCAGGAGCCCCTGTCTCAGGAGGCAGGCTGCGTCCCGTGCCTTGGCACACAGCTGCTGTGAATGCTGAATTCCCTTATGGCCATGTAAATTGGCCTTAAGTGTTCATGAATCAGAACGTGTTAATCTGTAATGCTCTGTTGAGTCCCAAACCAGTGAGGTAACTTCTAGTTACCATCCCAGTAACTCCTAGCCCAGAACAGTTCCTCTGCTGCCAGCAGCGTTACTCAAGTGCTTATACTGGTGCACCCACCTGAACCCTGTGCTGACTTGTGGCTGTGATGAGCACTTCAATAACCGCAGAACAGGCTCTCTGATCATCCTCGAGGATATTAAAAGGTATATTTTGCATCTGGTCTCTTAAATGAAGTTTCTGTTTTTATCTTTGAATAGAATAATTATCCACTGACTGACCTTAACAGCTCACTTTATCTTCTCCATTTACTCTGCAGGAAAAGCAACTATACACAGCTCCAGATCAGTGCTGCAATTGAAGTTAACTTACAGTTGGGGTCAGTTTAAAGAAATTCACACAATTAAAACAGATTTCTGCTTTTCTTAATCCTTTAACTGCCTTCTCACCTCCCTGTTAGGGGGAAATTTCTGCAATGGTGGAATGAAGATGAAAAAGTCCCTCAGTAAAACTTAGAATATATAGATGGAAGTCATGCAACTTCTGAGCTGATATGCAAACACTTGTGCCTCTTGCTCTGACTGGCCAGAGGCCCGTGCAGGAGCAGATGTTCCTGCTCCCCTGGCTGGCAGTTTCTCCCATCCTTGGGACACGGCATTCCCTAAGGGCACCCCAGTCTGCTCTCAGCTTGGTGTAAGCAGCATGGCTTGTTTGTCTGAGTTTCTGTCCCTCCAAGTGAAAGCGAACATGGTCCTTTAGTACCCGTGCAAGCCATTATGTAGGATTATGGTAATGTTTTAAAGTGAGCGATTACCTCAAAAAGACACCCGGGATACGAATAAAGCATCCCCCTGAGGCCACTCGCCTGTTGGGTCACCTGCCTGGAAAACGGTCTGTGCAGTGACACACGCCCCACAAGGGCACCGAGCACATCAGCACTCCGAAGTGTGGGACCAACTTCCTCTGGGTCCTGCTCCTGTTGGAGTCACTCAAAGTTCAGGACTCGGTGAGCCCTGGGCTCCTGAAGAACTTTCTCAATGGGAAGTTGTTCCGTTCCCACCCCGCCCCAAAAATGTAAAATCAGAAACCACCAACTAAAGTGAAATAGCACCGATGGAGCACGCGGAGCAGGTGCCCATCAGGGCTCTGTACTTGCCAGGAGCCTCCTCTGTCCTTCGTGCACTCTGTAGCTGCTGTCTGATACGTCCTGTTCTCTGCCATCACTCCCCACGTTCCTTCATCTATCGGCTGTACTTTTGATCCCATGTCTAAGGCTGCCCTGAAGCACACATGAAACACACTGTACACATGTGGCACCATTGGCTTTTGAGCCCCAACTCCTCCTGCATCAGATTCCGGCTCCTGTCACAAGGTATGACAGGAAAATCTCACCTTAAGCTTTTTTAATATGAACACACAGCCCTGGTAATTTTTGAGAAAAAACTAAGAGCTCTGACATAACTGCAGGGCAGAGAAAGAGCCAAAGTCAGAACAGAACTAGGGCAAAAAATAATTGCTCTGATTGCTATTTTATATTCCTGCACTTTGCAAGCCGATCTGACAGGCCACGGTGCAAACTCACACTTCCCTGGCAGTCAGAAAAGCATGTAACTAAGCGTGGGCAGGCTGCAAAACTCCCGGAGACGGGCTCTTTTCTGAGGAAAGAGTCAAACCCACCTCACCGGACCTTACCTCCCTGCCCCAGCTTTTTCAGGCTGAACGCAACAGCAACAAGAGGTACATTTAATCCACACCAACCTGCCTGTCTCAGTATAAAGACACCTTTTATTACAAACAAATCAAGTAAACTGGAGCATAGAATTCAAATGTACAAAGTGCTTCTGCGTGTTCTGAACCTTCCTGCCATCGGCTCTGTAACAACAACAATTCAGGTTCAAGTACCCGAATCGCAGGCAGCAGAGTTCAGAACTGCTGCCTCCTCATGTACGGACATTTGAAGTGTGTGCTGTGGGTATTTCCACTTATGAACCATTATATTATTATCTCATTTGCAAATATTACTTCAGGGCGTGGGGCTCTACCTTGCCAACTGACAGAACCATCCATTTACTTGCTTTAAAGTGAAGAAAATACACACAGTAAAACAATCAGATATAAATAAATTCACAAAGATAAACAGTACAGTTCAAAAATTATTTCGGTTCTAGCTTTAGTAAAAAAATCTAAATTTTCCTTGTATTTACAAAAAATAGAAGATTTATACTAGCATAGACAATATTAAAAAAATAATTTGCATATTTACTATCAAGATAATCTATTAAAAGAAGTCTCAGAATAAATAGCAACACAAGTTACATTTAGTATTTTTCTTAATTAGGTTCCAAAGTCCAGTCCTACACTGATATACACGTGTGGATTGAACGCGTGTAAGAAAGAGGATGTGAAAACAACCACCAGTGTGCAAGGGTTGTCTAAACCAGAAGCCGACTGGTTCTCGGGCCGGTGGGCTGCAAAGCGCTCGCACCTCTTTTGACTTCACGTGGGAACACGGCCCCAAATATATCTTCATGGTACCGCTTTTGGCTCTGCAAAACCAGAAAGGAAACCCGAGAGATGAGTTAAACACCGCCGGCTCCTCCTTCCCTAACGGCTGGCTGAGAAACATAAAGGTCCTTTGCACCCGCACGACTGGCTCTGTCACAGTGGACTTTTGTTACTGCCCATAAAGGGAACCGGCTGAAGCCCAGAGACACGTGCTCCAGGACAAGTGCTGGTAACAAAAGGCTCCTGAGGAGCCAGCAGGCCTGGGCGCTGTGTCTGCAGTGATGGACCCGCTCATTTCTTAAACTGGCTCTCCTCCACCAGTGCAACAAAGCCTCAAGCTCTCGATGTTCCAGACACACTGCCAAGCTCATGTCCAGGACCCAAAGGGAGAAACTGGGGAAACTGGTAGATGTAAGACACCACCATGTGTCACTTTTACATCCTAACCAGAGAGAAACTGCATTTTAAATCATGGTGGGTGGACTGTACTGATCATTTAAAGCTTTTTTCCTCATGCATTCTGCTGAGTAGCAGCTTGCAAGATCTCAAGCGTGACTTTGAAGACTTCTGGAACCCATTCTGGCACCCTGTCTGCCTGCCTTGAATATCAAAGCATACCTTTAGCTGGAAGAAATACTCCTCCACCTGCTGCTCAGTAAGGTTCAGGTTTTTTGCAAGCATCCCTTTCAAAGTCTGAGCGACATCCTTGGCCATGCGTACGTCTCCACAGACATACAGATGCCCTTCCTCCTTATGCAAGAGGTTGCACACTTTGGTCTCCAACTTGCTTTGAAGAATGTCTTGAACATAGACCTTAGAAACAGAAAAAGGATCATCAGAGAAGGTTTCTTAAATGCTGCTTTGGCTATTGGCTTGTCTACATTCAATGTGGGTCTGTGCAGCAAGGCTCTAAATGCCCTATCTGTGCAGCTCTGCATTGCACTACAGAGAAGGAGGAGGGACATGTCTTCATGTTGTCTTTACAAGACCCAGCTTTGGAGGCTAGACCTGTCTCCCGAAGGAGGCAGGAGGTCCTTTGTCTCTTGTTCACAATACACTGAAGCACAACGGTAACATTTTTTAAAAGAACATTGTTAAACAGCCCAAATCTTAACTTGATGGAGCCATCCCTTAAAGAGCAAAGGAACCAGCCTTACTTTAGCTTGGCCAGGTTGTCTGGAGTAAGCCGTGTAGACTTCTTTCAGGACCCCCTTCCTCATCATTTCCTCAGTTTCTTCTTTGTAGAGGTGATCCAGGTCTGGCTGCCGGCAGCCAAACAATAATGTCATGTCACCACCTTTGATCCCTGAAACCAACATCAGAAATTTTTTTGTCATTCCTGGTAAGGCCCATTATCTCTCATGGCTATGCTCACAGAGGGCCCTGTTGTCACAGGAACTCGCTGTGTCCAGCTGTCTGTTCCACACCTGGAATACTGGGTTCAGTCTTGGTCCCCACTATGCAAAAAAGATGTGGACAGACTGGAGAGGGTCCAGAGACGGGCCACAGAGGGATCAAAGAACTGAGATACGAGGAAAGGCCGAGAGAACTGGGTTTGTTCAGCCTGGAGAAAAGAAGGCCTAGGGGAGACCTTCTCACCAAGTTCCAGTAGTCAAAGAGTGGCTACAAAGAAGATGGAGACTCTCTTTTTACAAGGAGTGCCATGAAAAAGCTGAGGGGTAAGGGGAACAAGTTACATCTGGGGAGATTCCTATTGGACACAAGAGGAAAATTCTTCATGAGAACAATCAGCCATTGGAATAATCTCCCCAGGGAAGTGGTGGATTCCCCAACACTGGACCCTTTTAAGGTTCAGCTGGACAGGATATGGGGCCATCTTGTCTAGATCGTGCTTTTTCCAGGAAAGGTTGGACCAGATGATCCCCAAGTTCCTGTCCAACCTGGGATTCTCTGATTTTCTCATTAGCCCTTCTCACTAAACACTTGAGAAGGTGAGTATGTGTGTCTGTGTGTGACACCTGCTCATTTTAGGGTCTTGCAGTAGGACTGAACCTGCTCGAGTCCTTGGAATCACCTGTTGGAGGAGCAGGTTCCCCACATGGGCTGATACAGACAGGCCAAAGTGTTTCCTCTCCAAATTGCAGTCACTGAACACACCACACTTACAAGGACACACAGGCTGCTCCCTCCAAGTGACCAAACACCTCAGGACCTCTGGAACAGTCTCAGGGGAAAGGATTAGCTCTTTCAGGGCAGTGCTCAGTCAGTTTTGGGATGACAAATCCCTAAGGGGTTTACTCGGATAATGTTTCCGGGTGTCTCCATCTGCAGAGATTTTGTTTGGAGGACTAGGGATGTCTTCTGCTGCCGGGGGAGTTGCGGCCTCCCCCTCATCGCAATCCCCAGAAGTACCTTTCTGTTCCAAGTCATAGAGACGCTGCTGCCAGAAACTTCTGAAGGGAGCAATTCCCGTTCCGGGGCCGATCAGAACGCATGGCTTGGCTGGGTCCTCCGGGAGATGGAATTCATTAGCACTGAAATGCAAATACATGTGAATTAGGTAATCACTTTATGACTGACATTTCCCTGCCAGTTTCCTGAATGATTCTGAGCAGCACAGGCAAAGTTTCCAGTGTGAAAACAGCAATGTGGCTTGACTTGGTGACATTGCTTCTTGTTGCCTTAGCTTTACTTGCTCTACAGTGGCTGTGCTGACAGTGGGGATGGCGCCACAGGAACAGAATTCTTTCAGAATTTTCTAATGATTTACGATTTTACTCAATATACGACATGGTAAAGGGTCTCCTGTCTGGAAGACAGCGATCTCATCTCTCTTCTCAAACTCAGATTTTCAACCTTGCACTCACCAGTCACTTGAAATTCTTATGCAAACAGTGAAAAAACCACCAAAGAAGCTGAACTAAGAACCACTGGTTTTGGCTTTTTTGGTTTTTTTCCCTTTTCTGTTTTCTTTCATACACTCACCTGCGTACAAAGCACGGAACTATTCCATTGAGAGCTGTTGTGTTCAGCCACGTGCTGCAAACTCCGTGGTGCACAGGCCCGTGTCCATCTAATCAGAGAAAAGCAAACCACCTCTGTCAGTACCCAAAAGCTCTGTTCTTAAAAAAAGCACAGCTTATTATTTAAAATTATGGTTTTTAAGTAAGTTTATATCTAGTAATGATTTCTAAACCAAGGATACGCTGCTGCTGCTGTGGGATTTTAGCAAATGCTGAGATAGCTGGAGTCCTGCACTGCAGTACACTGTTCTGCAGGTATCACAGTACAAACTTGGTCTCACAGATACGCTTCATGCCACGTGGCAGAAGCAAGTGCTTCTGAACTGAGATGCAGCCTAAATACCATTTAATTAAGAGATAAATGAAAACAGCGATTCATTACCTCTTGTCCTGTAGTTCACAACTGCAACTGTCAGATGAATCTCTCTGGGTGTCATGTCACAGGAGGAGCTGACTGAATAGTACCTGGGTTTCAGAAGCGGCAGCTGAGTCAGTAAGAAAGCTGTTGAGACCTCAGCAGAAGGAAACTCCTCCAGGACCTCCAGCATGTTTGGGCTATTATAAAACTTCCATTTATTGTATTCGTCCGTGCTCTAAAAGTCAAAGGCCACCATCACAATGTTACCAGGTCGTGCTGAGCTCAGGAGAGCAGGGATATTGAAATGTCACTTATTTATAACATTCCTGCTTTATATTCAATTAAATATTCAGGCAAATCAACAGAGAACTCTCCAGACTTTGTCTCGACCAAGACTGGGACTTCCTAAGAAATGCTTTAATTTTTGAAAACAGAAGTAGAGAGAATAGCTGCTGTAGCAGCTCTCTCAGTGAGGATGTGGAAGCTGAAGTAGAACCCATTTCTCAGCCCCTTGCTAGGGGATGTCCACAGAGCTGTACGGGCCCAGGTCCTGACAGCCACTGAGCCTTGCTGAACCCAGCAGGAGAAGCAAGCACTTACACCTACGAGTGAGTCACTGGTTGCCTAAAGTAACACCCCTCTTACTCTCACGGTACCAAATTCTGTAACAAAAACATCTACCAGGCTGTAAGGTCCTTTAGTGGTGTATCAGCAGGAACCACCAAGAGGCAGGCAAGAGAAACAGGCAGGCAAAATGAGCCACCCGGAACCACAGAGGAAATAGCAGATCTGAAGAAACCTTTTGATTCCCACGCCCAAGCCGAGCCACAAGACCACCCCTTCTCTCACTGTGGTTGGTTTTACGAGCACACAGAGCATGTAACAGCGGGATAAAAATCAAGCACCATCACTACAAAACTTTCTTAAGCTTCTGCTATGCAGTAAAAAGGCATCAGATGGTGCAATGTAGAGAACTGACACAGATCGAGCCCTAACGCTTACCTGACATAAAACTTCCAGTCTCTGTTTGTCTCCTTCCGCTGTTACCAGCTGAGAGAGTTTTTTCAGCAGCTGTTGGGAGGGTGGGGTAGTGATATCAAGCAAGTATGTCAAAGCCTCTGTGAGTGTGCAGGCTGGAATCCTTTTGTCACTTGTCCAGTAGCCACCTGGAAACGAGGGAAATAGAGACCACTTGGCACTTCCCACAGCATTTGACAGCTGTAGAGCTTTGCAAAACTCCACATCCTTCAAAACACAGCTTCAGACTAGGTTACAGCAGGTCTAGATCACAAGGCCCCTCTGAAAAGAGGTTAATGTGAGGTTTCAAACTTCTTGTAGGGGAGGACCTGATGCAGAGGATTGCATGATAGCAAAGCAGCACTTTAAAATGAAGTCTTTCCTTTGAGGAAATCACCTTTCTGTGCGTCAGAATCCTATGATTTAGCAGATTGTTCCTAGTAAGATGGAAACAATGGTCATGATGCAAATCTATTTTAGGACTCTGATAGGTAACAACAATAAGCAAACTCTGTTGATTAATTTAATTGCAGTCCATGGCCAATTAAGCAACTGAATTATGACCAGTGTCAGCCTAGGATAGCTCTGCAAACACTGCCAAAATCACCACGGATCACCAGGATATGCAGAATCAGAATCAAGAAGTGTAAGAATAACTGGAAGTGTCCACAAAATCCTACTGAAACCCGAGAAGAAGATAATAGAATCAAATTCAGTCTGTAAAAATTCTCTGGAATTCTAGAGAAACCTGTCAAACACCCTCTGCTATTCTATCCAAAGAGAACCAACTTACCCTCGGTGCAGGTTTCAAGTCTGATGGTCTGATCAGCTGGAGGGGCATCCTTGACATGTGCGATGAGACCACGGACTAATTCTGGCTGGTTGCCTGGGAAAATCCCGATATGTTCTCCGGGCAGGTAGTGCACTTCCTGATTAGTCTCACAGGAAAGCTTAACTAGAATGGTAACACGACTAGACATAGAAAAAGAGATCAGACAGATCTTGGTTACGTCGACAGGATTTCCCTTGAATTGCACAGAAAAGAAATAAACCTGAAGCGACAGCTGGCAAGGGCTTGCTTGTGTTCATTACCAAATTACCAGAGCAGCCGAGTACTTCACGGAGACTTAAACGAATAACAGTCCAGGTATGTGGAGCACTTGTACCAGAGCAAACAAGGTGCTGAAGTGCTGCCCGATCCGTCCAGCATAGAGTAAATACAGTGTAATCAGCCAAAAGAAGGAAAAGCAGCTCTGCTGAAGACTGAACAGCTCACATCTTAAACCAGCTCAGAGACTTCCCGTGAGACAGCTGTATTTGGAATGGGGATGAGTGAGACCTGCTGGAGGATGTGCAAGAGCCACTCACAGATGCTATTGCTACGACGGACGCCAGCACCGATTCTCCTTTTGCATCTCTTTGTGCATTGTCTCCCCTCGGCTCGCTTTGCAGTACAACTGAGCACAGCACCTTCGCACGCTACACCTTCTCCTTTTTTATGTTTTCCTGCTAAGGGGCAATTTTTCCCCTAAATGAAGTAAACATTTACCTGGCACGTTGTGTATCAAACAGGGGAGAATATACCTGACTTTCCATATTTAGTAGGTATCAAAGAGCCATATCACAGAGTTATTTATTTCCCTACACTCCTAGAGATGCTCTGGGAAGTCAGCTCCTATCTAAACCAGAGCTAGGACTGTACATGTTCTTGTGGTCTTGTGATAATTATTTACTTCTACTAATGATGGTAGAAAATTCATACGTATCTCTTAAGAACTGCGGGGAGATGTTTATAACCAGGCATTTCAGACGTTTATGATTTTGGTAAACTGTCATTTTTTTGTATTGCATTATTCAACAGAATGAGGTACCGTACCTGGATTTTGAACTTTGAAGATTCTGTCTGAATTTCAGCTTCATGGGAATTACATCCTTGGCGTGAATGTTTGCAAGGGCTGTCGAGAAAAGAGGACAAGGGTCATGGCAGGGTCTGTTTGAAATGTCTTCAAATAATATTCAGAAAAGAACTGAACCACGCTCGCCCTAGAAAGCGATACACTTTAGTCAGTGATGTGTCCTATACACCAACCTTCCCTAACAGCAGCTCATCCCAGCTTTTGTTCTTCTGGGGCTGGCAAAATGTACGCTAGTTCTGGTGCTCTGATGTTACTGTGCTGGAAAAGATGATGATTTGTGCAGTGTGAACCAATGTCTTTTTTTTTCTCCGACCGCCGTTCCTGATTAGTTGCATTGTATCATCTAACAGGACCAATATCACTTCCAGAAAACCTTTACAGTTCAGACCTATCTGAAGCAAAACGGACAAAGGAAGCAGAAGGCAGGAGGTAATACCTTTAGCCAAGTCCATGCTTTGAGGGTCATGCACTATCCTGTAATTCTTCAGATCCCAGCTTTCGTCAGAGGTATAGATCTCGGGCAACTGAATACTGTTTTTCCCACGGATGTTAAAAATGTCACAGGCAGACTGGAAAAAAAAGAAAAAATAAGGCTATTCATAGAGAAAAAAATATTCTTAGTGCCTTCATAATCCTAATGAGGAGATACCAATTTCACAGATTGCTATTTCTCATTAGACAGAATCACAGAATTTCTGAGGCTGGAATAGACCTCCATGATCATCAAGTCCAGCCTATGACCCAACACCACGACATCAGCTAGACCATCCCATTGGGTTTCATGATGTTACAGGGGGTCAGTAAGTCCGGTAAGGTTCCACTTCTAGACCAGTATGGCTAAAAAATGATCTGCTCCCAAAACTTTGGACATTTGATGCTACCACCCGCATTCATACTGAGCATTCTAATATCCAAAACGTTTCACAGAACTTTGTGTGAGTATTGAATAAAAAAGGGCCCAGTTCTTTCTTCGACTTAGGCAAGCAGTAGAAGAGCGGGGTGTTCAACATTCAGATATAAATCCAGATGTTTGCTTTTCCTCCTTTTCCCCATGCTAGTGAATACTGAAATAAAATGAAGGAAGGAACTAAAACATGAGCTAACTATATAGTCACCTTGAATGCACTGACTGCCCATGTGCAAAAGGCTTCTTCTTGCCCGTTGAGTTCATCTCCTTCACCTATAGGAGTGAGCTGAGAAGCCCCAAGTTGGCCCAGTTTTTGGTCTATAGCATGAGCAAAGGCACAGAACTCTGGATACATGCTGGACCCCAAACCAAACACAGCGTATCTGCAGAAGAAGATAAAAATAAGACGTCTCTGTTACACTAAATGAAATGCAGTACTCCATCGTATGCAATCCAAACCAAAGTATTTTTACCTAATTTTTTTTTTCAGCAGTTTCAGGGTGAGCAAGGAGTTCTTCAAGGTCTGTATAAAAAAAAATTAAAATACTAAGGGTTAGAAAAATACTCTGATTTAAAACAGAAGTGAGACTCTGATCCATATCTTACTTAAATAAGTGGGACAAATGAAAGGTTGTCTTTGGACTTGGTCTTTGAGTCGAGCCTCATATGTACCCCTGAGGTGAACATTACCTTTCCGTTATTTGGAGAATCTCCGTTTCCAAAAGTGCTGGTAACCACTAAAAGAAGTGTTTCTTTCTCCAGGTCACAAATGTTGTACTCATCCATGCACAGAATCTGGAAGGTATAAGGCTCGTGAGAAATTGCTCTCTGACATAAGAACTAGGGTTAGATACCTCTGTGACTGTCAGATGACTGCTGACCCACTTTACAAGGCATTACAGTAAATGAATACAAAATCAGAGTTCTAATCCAACCTATATTTACTGAACATTCAAAACATAGGTTTAGAGAATGAGAAAGCTTGCAGGAGCTGATAGAACTAGCCAGACTTTCCTCCATTTAGTGTGGATAATTCATATTTTCTCACCTTAGTGTTGAAGGCACAGTTGAACAAGCTGCACAGATTGTTGGCTAACGTTTCAGATTTCCCAGTCTCTGTGGCATAGATGACAGTGACCTTGTACCTGGCTGCCATTGTTTGTCGCATGAGTGAAGATGCAAAGAGTACAGCCCTGGGGAAAAATAATCACAGATCCTTTTTTAATACAGCTACACAGCGATTCAGATCGATGCGCAAACAAGGAAAGGAAAAGGCTGATCTTGAGCATGGTCTTTCTGTGGCAGATGGTTCAGAAGCAGTACACTACAGATAGCCCTGAGTAAGAACCTTAGATACGAGTATTACCTAACCGTGGACTAGGAAGTCCATGATTGGAACACTTCAAGTGGTCCCTACTGTAATAATTATTAAATAATGTGGAACAGAAACATCACAAGACTAGAGTTGAACAAAAGCAAGATGACTCTTATTTAATCAACTTACTTTGCCAAGATGCTAAACTTTATTTCCTTTTTCTTTGGTCTCCGGGTCTCATCATGCCAGACGTGTGTTTTCCATGCATCCACCTTTAAAAACCCAAGAAGTTAAGCTTCAGGTAAGAAATGTAAACCAATAAAGACACTATTTGTATATCTGTGAAAGGGCCAGATTAAACAGAGGCTGTATATACAATCCACTGCGTACAAACGCAGGATCAGTCTCTGCAGCATTACACTGCATTTTACTTACAGCTTGAGAATTCCACAGAACTAAGATAACCTTCCACAGTAATCGATACTGCCTGCTGTTTATGAATCTCTCTAGTGAACTTTCATTAACCGGGGCTTTTCATCTAGACTTTCTCAGGTCCCACATTATCACCTGCACTGCTGAAGTTGCCTACTGGAATCATATCTTTTTGGATAATGTGTACCTGATAGTAATAGAAGGGAGTGAGGACATAGTTCAACATCTCTTGGTGAAACACTGGAGTTATGCTCCCTGACATGGGGGGTACAATCCACACCCAGTCTGCCGGGCAGCCCCCTCGCGCTCGGTACTCGTTCTGCATGTACTTCATGAAGGACTCGGCAGCTGAGTGGTGATCCATGATAGTCACATTTTGTTTCTAGCATAATTGCAAAAAGAAAGACACACATCAAAAAGCCTGTTCTGCTCTTCTTCCTGATGGAGTTAGCATAATCCTTTTGCTTTGGTTAATATTTCAAGGAGTTTATTCAGTGCTGCAAAATAACTCTTATCAGCAACTATTCTATAGACACAGATTGAGGCAGACCTGTGATTAAGGACTTTTATGGCTGCTTTTTTTTTTTTAAACATCAGCAGTTTATCTCTCCAGGCTGAAAAGCCTATGAGTAATTTTTACCCATCTTTCATATTGTTATCATATGTCAAATAAACTGTAATTATAAACAAAAGATACTGACCCAATGGCTTTACATACGTTTTGACACTTAGACATGGGTGTTAAGAGGATGAACAATCTTCTTCTTAACATCCTTTTCTTTTCCTCTCCCTCCTACCTTCATCCGAGAATTTTTTTCTGGCAACAACAGGAAATATGGATTCCTCTACTCGCCCAGGGGTAAATCAAGAATAACTCTACTGGAATCACATGATAACCTCCACTGAGCATTGGTCTACTTATATCTGCCTACTACTACACTGGTCTACATTGGCACTATATTTGTATAGAGCTGTTACAAGTGAAAGGAAAAAGTGACGCTCGATATTCAGCGTCTCTCCAGACACCACTCTCATTGACTTACTTGGAAGCTATGAAGCACAGCCACATTTATCTCTACAACAGCTCGGTCTTTCCATAATGATGAAAGTTTGTTTGTTTCCAGTCCCATTCTTCTCCCTACCTCCTGCATGTGAAAAAGACAGAGAAAAGGGAAAAGCAAATTTACTATTTGGGCCTTAGACCTCATGATTTCTCCACCTCATCACACTAACATGCAAGAAAAAGTATTGCAGAAGCGGGAAGAGTGAGTCTTCCACTGGGGAAAGTGGTGGCAGCACAAGCGCTTGAGATTAGAGACAAAAACAAGTTAATTCCCTTCTCAGATCTAAACACTTCTGCTGCAGAGGATTACCTTCAGGATGTTGTATCGCTGCACATCACAGAAGTCTCGCACTCCGATCTCTGTCCCCATGTACCAGCCATTGAAAGGACACGCAGTAAACTCCAGGCCTCCCACCTCAAGAAGCATGTTGGCAACAGCAGGCAGCGCATACCACTTCAGATCCAACTCCTTAAACCATTCATACCTGTCAAACAAGCATTTTGATTTATTACTTGATGTGTTTTTTCCCCTCTTCAGGCGATAACTAGAAAAGTCCCTTAAGATAACTCTAGAAGTGACCCATGATGCAGTCTCCAAAAGCTCCCAGCAGTTTTTATTTGCAGGGGGGTAACTGGGAACTGCCTGCTAAAGAACTTGCAGAACAATATTGCAGAGTTCTGCAATCTGCAGGCCAGTCCCGACGTAAACACAAAGGGAAAAACAGAGAGAAAGGCAGTCGACGTTTTGTTACGAGCGCAGCCAGTTTACGCTGTGTTACTGCCGGAAGAAATGACGATTTTTTTAAATTCTAAATCTGACTGAGATGTACATTGAGAAAAAAATATCTCCAGCAAAGTTGCTATTGGCTTTCTTAATTTAAATCTCATTTCATTGTTCTAACAGGCATTTTATCTTTCAGGACAATTTACCATAATTTCACCCTAACAAAGGACTCATAAAATGACTGCCACAGGCGCAGGCTAATAACCTGCCAAGGTGAGGCAGAGGCAAAAATGCAATTATCTAAATCTTGCGTGCTTACTTTGGATGCTCCATTGGCACTTCGAGGACAATTTCTGGCGGTAGTTCAAATATTTCTGGGTCTTGGCCATTCGCTTGAAGAACAAGTGGAACTACATCAAAGCGGCCATATTTCGGCTTCCACCCAAGCTCAATGCACAACTGCAAATAAAGAAAGTACATGTTGGTTTTTCTGAGGTCACCCCCTGCAGATATGAAGACAAAAGAATGCTAGCCTAAAAAAACCCCTGCTGAGGTAAACTGTAAGTGATAAAAGTTTCGCATTCAAACAATGTTGACATGTCGCTCAAGTACTGATCGTGTGGTTGTGTCCCCGACTCAAGGGGAGCATTAGCTCACCCTGTTCTGAGATGGAAGGGAGTATTTTTGTATCAGGATTGTAAGAAATTATTGCTCCAGCCTGCACCTAGGACCTGTGGGCAGAACATCCCATCCATTTCTTACCACCACGCTTCCCTCCCACTCTGCATAAGCATGAAAGGAAAAATGCGGGATGGGTTAGGCAAGGTGGAAAGCAGTTGTGATGCTGTATTTAGAGCTGTACCTGTGTGAACTCCACACTGGCAGGGTCTCCTATGATAGACCCGTCTGGCATCTGATAGCCGGCGTACCGGATGAGCTGGCTGTTCCAAACACGAAAATCCCGCTTCCCATCAGTCCTCTGGGGGAAGATGGTGATGGCTGATCTGCCCAGAGAGACAATCAAATCCCGTTATACCAGCGCATCAAACACATTCTAATTGTTAAGATACAAATTGTTACCAACAGCAATTAGTTTATATTTCTGAAATGAACATCAGCAGAAATAAAGTCATTAATCCGCTCTACCCACCTCCCCAGATCTTCAAATCATCTCTTTTCCCCAGGAATTACAGAAGATTTTGCAAAATCAGCCATGAAAGTTACAAAATTTCAAAATGGTTGATGGTACACGAGAGGAACAGATAAGTACCAGGAGAATTAAAAGCAGAGACAGGTGTCAGAATATTCAGGTAGACCATTTCAGGCCATTACACAGTTTTGAACCCAGATCTGGATGTGATTTGTGTTGTTTAAAATTAGAGTGACCTACCTGATGTTTCCACTGTTCGTGGCATACTGAATATGACGGCAGAGATGCTCGAACATTTCCTTCGCTGTTTTACAATCACGTGCATCAAACACCTATATATTTCCAGAAGAAAAATAACTTGATTATGAAGTAGCAATGTAAGCTCATTTTTCTTATGCATTTATGGAAAGGAAAGATTATGGAAAATAGTGAAATGAAAACCCAGTATGTCCCAATTTGATTGTAGCTCCGCTAGGAAAGGTTCGTTTTTATTGTTCTCATACACATCATTTTCAGACGTAACAGCCCTCCAAGGAGCCAGACATGCACCTGGTTCCGTGACACAGCTGGCTCCACGTGAGCACTCCTACACATGTTTTCATTCAGCTAGGAAGCAGAGAACTACAAAAGAAAATGTTGGTCTGATGATACGTACGGGAAGGAGTAGCCCTCAGTTGAAGCAACTGGCACGTTTTACCAATGTAAAGGACATTCTTCTGATCTACAGCAGATGAGTAATGTCCAGACTCACTGCTTACCTGCAGATTGGACCACTGGATTCTCCCAATACACCTGGGCGCATTCCTCCAGGCCTGTTTGGCAGCAAAGATCAGCTCATCCTTTGTCAGATGGTAGGTTCCTGTTGTTTCTATCTCCTTGGTCACTGTTTCCAGTCGGACCAGGTGTTCTTCTATTTTTGACCTTTTGAACAGGAAACAGCCATGAAAAGAAACAATGAGAATTTACTTACTTGGAACTGATTTAAACTGCAGACATTCTCCTTATGTTCCGAGTCAAGAAGAGCACAGGCATTGCTGAGGCCATAAAGCTTTTGAGCATCCTTTTGCACAAGAAGACTTCTACTTACATAGAATCATAGAACCATTTAGGTTAGAAAAGACCTTTAAGATCAAGTCCAAAATCATTGATTTTATTTGCCAGGAGGCAGGCAGAGCAAATTTCTAGGGAGGGGATTAGCATCTGCGTAGGGTGAGATACGGCAGGTTTGAATAAACAGTGAGAAACCTGTTCTTCTTAGGAGTCTACACTCTCCGCATGCAGGTCAGCATAAAACACCCCATATTTTATGAAAACATCCATTAAGTCACAAAGTCAGCAATTTTGCTGTGCTTCAGATATGAGAAGTCACCATCATCTGCTCCCCCCTCCCCGCTACTGCGCCAGGCTTTGTCCCCAGAGCACGGCCGTCATCTACTGCAGCAGTCGTGGGCAGTGTTCTAGGTCAAGGGTTGAGTTTAGTACACAGGACTCCAGCTGAGGACTCCCGAGGAGAATTTTTCCTGGCTTCAGAATTTAGGAACTGTCCTTACCAAGTGCAAATGACAGAGCTTAGCAGCCTAATAAAGAAACTAACACACTAGAAATGTAAGCAGTGACACCATCCTTTCACCACCCAACACATACATGGATTGATCACAAGCTTTTCTGGGAAAGCTTTCAGTTTAATTTCCGATTTTCTAGATCAGTTTGGAAAAAAATTGTCAAATCACAAGCAAATAAAGAGTAGAGAGCAGGCAGCTTCAGCCCCAAAGTCGGGTTATAGTGACTGTCCTCTCCAAGTTCTATTATTTGCCTCCTGTTTGAGGGACACAGCTCTTCTGAGCAAAGTCAGTTGGATTTTCATTCCTAAAAGAAGTGCTGAGCAATTCCTTTGTCAGGGAAACCAACTCTAAAATTCTTTGGTTTGATAACAGAGAATGAAGTCAAAACATTAGGAACTATTTATCACAGCACAGACAAAAATTGTTTTGTTGGCTTACAGACAGAATGAAAATAGCCTGCACTGTCTGAGAGTTTTCGCATTTTCAACAAGATGAAAGATCAAGGGCAAGCATGTAAGATAGTGCAAATCAATGTGATCAAATAGCCATGAGCAGAAACACAGAGATGTGCAAATGCAATAGGCTGGCCTGTGTGCACGACAGGGACTTTCACAAAGATTCAGATGGAAGAAAGCTTTGTAGAAGAGTTCAAAGTCTCTAAAGAAGTACCCACTATGTGGCTGAGTCCCTTTGAAAGTCTGATACTGTTTTACAACGGGATGAGCAAACATTAATTTGTCACTTGAAAGTTTGTCATGTGAAAACTTTGTCACTGCAAACTCTTGGACCTCAACCAGATGTCCCAGCTTTTCCTGCAACAAGATGTCTCTGCACCGCGTCCAGTTTTGCAAAAACACAAACCTCTTCTCTGAAGCTAGAGCATCCCTCTCAGCATGCTCAGTAAGCTTATGCTGGTGATAGCACAGAGCAAGGTTGAGAAGCAAGAGACTGGCCTTCCAATCTTTGGCTAAAGCCTTGAGAGTCAAAACAGAGAACAGAAGAACACAGAAAAGATACTTGGAACAGCACGAACGAAAAGCATTATGCACATTATTCACATCGAAGACTGATCTGCATAGGAGTTAATCCCATTAACATCCCATGTTAAGAAAGCAGAAGGTAACATTCTGCAGGGGAGTCCCAACCAAGCTGCTCATTATAAACGTATTAGAACAAAGCACCCTCAGAAGGGATGGGGCTGAGGAATGCACTGTACAGAGTCCATTTCTGTATTCCCAAGACCTGGGCTTGGCAGACACAGCACATGAAGTGCAGTAATAGTTTGATTTACCTTTTCTAACAGTCTTTATCTATTTTTTGAAGGCATGCGATGCATAGTTACCGATGGCTGTGAAGAAAACAAACTCTCCTATAGTCTCACAGACAGACAGGTAGGTAGAGGACTTTCTACCAGAAATGAAGGTAAAGTTGGCTTACTCTTTAAATGAATTGTAGTACTGCTTGATAAAGTCTAATGCCTGAGGTAAAAGCTCTTCTGGTGGAACTGGCCCATCTCTAGTACCTTTCACCAGGCCCTTTGGGGTCATGAGCGCCCCTTGGCAGGCTTTGGTCCGGCAGTTGATAACCTGAAAAACAATAAAATGTCAAAAATCAATGCTGCACTCTGTCTCTCTTCATAGCTGTGAAAAATCACTGTTCAAGTTTCCATATCTTACCTCCTTTGCTGTCAGGTGTAGTGTGTCAAGAAAGCTGGATCCGTTTTCCAAGTTTCTTACTTTTACGTGCCTTGGACATTTTGATATTTGTTTTGAAGCTTTGATACCATTTCGGGGAGGGTTCTGGACAGAGAAAAGAAAATGCTACAAATTAAATTCAAGAAACCAGGCATAAATGTGTTCTCCTCCACTGTTTTTATCCATTTCAGTACAGAACTATTGACCTAATCCGCAGGTAGATACAAAATGGGAAAAAAAGTATTTCTGTACTAATCAAACATTATCTGCCACTGGAAGCATCTTCTACATTTCAACAAGGCCTCTTATCACAATAGTCACAGTCTCAGGAGAACAGCGAGGCAGACAATTTTAGAGGAAGGACATGCCTGTTATTAAGGGCTGGGTTTTCAAAGGTGAATAAAGGAATGAGACACTGGGTCACCTCTTTCTCTTAAGGCTCACCAAAGCTCCTTTTTGTTCAGATAAGATCTTTCATCCCAAGATCTCACAGCAGCCCTTAACCTTGTGTGACCACAGCTAGACCTCGCACGAGAACTTGAGAAGTTTTGAGGAGTGGTAAGCACACCCGTGCGACCCGTTATATCAAACAATGACACTGGAAACAGACCTCTCTGCCGTCACTGGCCATCGCTGAACTTAGGACAGGCGGCATCTCTATCTGCTTCTTGCTCAGATCGGGTAATTTGGCATCATTTTCTAAGCTTTAAAAGAGAGAAAGACAATTCAGTGTAACACAATGTGCTTATTTTTTATTAGTTTTACCTGCAGCATCAGTAGGGAGCTCAGAGCAGCCTCTGAAAGATGCACTGAGTCAATAAGCCAACCACTCGCAGCAGTGGGAGGGGTGGGGTGGACTAGAAGTCAATAGCAAAGCTACACTCTTCCCAGATCGCTGTGTGGGAAGGAAAACAACAGATATGGCCTGGGATGGTAAAAGCTGAGTATCACTGCTGTAAGCTAAACAAGGGACATCGGTACAGTTATCATCTGGCCAGAAAATACTCAGAGGAATTAAACAAAGAGGTGGAAATCTTCAGGGCAATGTGTGAAAATTCCACCTAGGTCCAGTCTCCAGCTAATTAAAAGGATAACATACTTTTAAATTGATTTCCTTTATTTCCTGCATTAACTCATCCTTTCTGAACTCCTATTTCTTAATATCAGATTCAGAAGATGGTCAGAAACACCCGAGAGGCATCCAGACCACAAACTCCAAACCAACCCCTTAGTGTGGAGAGGGCAATGATGTGTTTCAGCCAGCAAAGCGTACGTGATCACCTGCTTCCACTAGTCAGCTTCACCTACCTTCACATTTGAATATAAACTACTTTGAGCAACGACAGGGAAGGGCAGGGAATGGACAGAGGAAGAAACGATGTGCAACAGAAAACTTAAATAAGTAACAGCCTGAAAACTGAGAATTTAATATGCATGTGAAACTTGTATTATACAGTGTCTTCTAGAAATCGTATCACAGAAATATTTTACCAACTTAATTACAGCATTAATAAACCATTTGCTTATTTTTGTGGCATACAGATGCCTCCTAAGTCCTAGCACACGTGAAACCATCACAGCACACCAAATCTATTTAGGACTACGAAAGAGAACAATGATTGTATAACTTAGACACAAAAGCTTAAATGTACCTTGCCAAGTCAACACCACCCAGTGACCCCCAGAGACAACTGTTCTTTGGTTAATAGTATTGCTCTGGAAACACATGACAGTTTCTCCAGAACCCATGTTGCTTAATATCTTTCCTTTTCAAATGAAAGAGAAACTATTGAGCCATTAAAAGATAAAGATCTTACCCATGGATCTTCCTATTTTTCTCCACGTTATTATTGATGTCCTTCTCCCCAAAGGACTGGCTCTTAGCAGCACGAGGTTTGAATACAAACTGCCACGGGCACATCATTTTGTATGCTTTATTTATGCTTTTAGGTCACAGCGCCGAAATCTTGTTTTGTGTGATGTGGGAACACTTCCGAGGAGGGGAAAAAAAAAAAACAACACAACAAGGTCAGATTTTGAGTCAGGAGGTAACTCCCTTTAAAAGGGCTCAGAAACCCACCAGACTAACTGATCTGATCTAACTGACTTCCTGTTTCAAAAAAGGAAAATGACTTGACTCTTAGAGTTTCCATGCCAAGCCTAACAGCTCTTGCTGTCAGGGTAAAGTTGCAGCCACACCTTGCTTTAAAACACTGGCAAGAGAATTTCAAACACCCCCCAGTTGCCTAAACCGACAGATACCAGTATCGAAGAAGAACACAGACATGCTTTACTTCTATGAAAAGCATGCCTTGACTCTTGGGTGGTTTTAAGTTCTGTGTTCATTAAGCGTTATTAAACGTTCTGTTAATTCACATCACTATATGCTAGCTGGGAAAAGGGATGGAAAATTTTGCCGTGTTATTCACACAGTAAAGAAAAACAAAATTGGTCTGTAAATTCACCACTATGTTTTGCAATGTTTTCATCTGCCAGAGACAAATGCAAATCTGAGATTCTGCATTCTGCATTTTAAGATATATATATATGTGTACATATGTTACATTCAAAGATATGCCAAGAACGTACAAAGTTGAGTGCTATTCATTTGAACACACATTTTCTGCTAATTGCTGGTCCTACAATGGATTTGTGCCGGGGAAGGTGTGGCAGGAGAAAAAAGCAAAGTAGTAAATTGCTAGGTAGAGCAGAATTGGCCTCAGTGTCTGAATCTGGTTCGTAACAGAAATCAAAGCCAGCCAGATGTTTCCAAAAAATTAAATACACATTGCCATATATTCCTGATGTAAATGATGTATTAGCTGGTTATTTATATTGCTTTTTCAGTAAAAGTAAAATTTATACTGGGGGCTCCCAAGATGCTGTCAGCTCTAAAATCACACAAGAAAAGAAATGTGTGTAGCTATCTGTGCAAAAACTGCAAGGTGTTAGGACTTGCCTGTTACTCTAATTAAAATAAATAGTGTGTAATAGGCATTTCTCTACAGTTACAAAACAGAAACAAACCTAAATTATCATTCTGCAATTAAAAAATGCTGCAGTGTGACTATACAGTTTTGTAAAACACGGGGGGGAAGAGACAGAAAAGACAGAAAAGAAAGAAAAAGGGAGAAAGAAAGAAAGAAAGAAAAAGACAAATAGAAAGGAAAGAGGGGAAAAAAAGGGTTAAAAAAAACCCCAAAACAAACAACCCCAAGAAGAACAATACGCAACAAAGAAGAAAAAAAGAAAAAAAAAAAGAGTAAAAAAAGAGAAAGAAAAAGAAAAAAAGAGAAGAGAGGAGACATTTTCCATTCACTGGCATTCAGAGCAAGAACTTGTTTGCTGTGTACTCCACAACAGGGTTCTTTAAATAACATCTACAGCTATACCTGTTATGTGCACAAACCTTTACATCAGCAGAAAGAGGGACCAAGTTTGCAGAGCAGCAGGACAGCCTGGCAACAGAGCAGGAGGCTGATTCTAGCACTTTACTCCTAAAATGGAAAAAAGAAAAGTCGAGTTTCCCAATGTAATTACTTCACTTGCGAGCTGCAGCAAATAAATGGCAAAGGCAACACGCAGCGCTGTCTTACCGTGCTGTTTTCCAAACCTGCCAGGAGATGTCAAAGTTTCCTTCCTTTAATCTCTCCTGCTGTGTTTTCCTCCTGTGGGGCAAAGGCATTTTATACTCCAGGACCATATATGCAAAACAGCAGAGGACGGCTGCACATGGAGCGTGGACAAAAGGGGAATCCCAAAGTGTCCCGTATTTCTTTCAGAAGCGGAGGGCGTGTAGCTGATGTGCTGCTGCAGTATTACATAATGTGTCTGCCGGGAGGGAGAGCTGCAACCACTAGTTCCTGATGTTAAGAGCATCCCCTCCTTCCTGCGCTGAGTGCTGCAACCTTGGTTTCTACATGTGCTCCGTGATAAGAACGGCGTGCCACACGGAACAGCTTCAGCAACCTTCCAGGCAATGTTAAAATAAAATTTAAAAAAAATTCCTGAAAGAACTCTTACGAATTCTTGTACTCAAGAACTCTCACATTCTCCTATACGTTAGACTAGCAGCTGTAGGAAGAGAGTAAGCAACTTCAAATTTTACTGAACCCCAGAGATTCGGTATACGGACCAGCAAAGCATTTAGACAGGGGATTATAACTAAGGACAGGTACTGTAAGTTTAACATCAACATATTGCTTTATTTTTGATCAAGTTTTAAAGGATGTCTCTCAATAGAGTATTTGTACAATTTCTTCCTCTCCTAAGCAACTTAACTACCTGTTGCTGTCTCTGAGGTTTGCCCCTTTGTGCTTTTCCGATGTACCAGAAAAATGGGAAGGAAACCGCAACTCCCCGAAGTAAACTTCACCATTTTGCATGTGCGAACCCCAGAAGAACAGCTGGACTACGAAGATGGGATTAGTGAGCTGATTTGCAATGTTTTGGACAACACGTGGACATTCACAGATTACAAAACCAGGTTTCTACCTGCGGTCCAAAAGCCACAAGCGCTCCCGGTGCCAACGGTGGCATGCAGAACCTGCTGCCCGGCAACTGCAGACTCAGAAACGCTGGGCTGTGCCAGGACCGTCTCAAGGATTTTGGCCCGAGTTACTTGTTCATTGATATTAGCTATGACTATTTTAAGGAAACTGTTTAGAACTGTTTACAAATTAAAGACAGTTCTTAAATCTGCTGACTACTACAAGGTCATAAAGCTTTACAACGATAACTAGAGAAAGATTTACAGGTGCTGATCAAAGATCTACAGAAACAGGGCATAAAGCTGCCAGAGAAACAAGGAAATGCACATTCTTTTTTCATCTGTCACATTTTACTGGACAAGCTTGGGCAAGGCATTTTCCTCTTTCTGTGTCTAGTTTCTCTATTTAAAAAATAACATAAGGTGCTTGTGTAAAGCACTTCTAGAGGTAAACCGAGCTGTGTGTACCTGGGTTCATGCATGAATACACCTGTATATATCCCACCCAGGGCTGACAGAAGTGGATCTCTTGAAAAATAGACCTGAGTTTTCTGTAGTTTGAATGTTCACCTGCTTGACTATATCAAGCCCATCTTTCTTTGCATTCACTGCTCATGAATGTTCACACTCTGCTTTTATATATATCTATATTTTTATTTTTTTTTAAATCAGCTGTGGAATGACCAGAAGAGGAGAAACATCATCTTTCCTCATGAGATTTGTTTAAAGAATTGGCCGAGGTACAGCCCTTCAGGGAACTGCTTCATTACTCCAGTCTATCAAACAAGACCTGCTCTTTTAGTCACCAAAACTGATAATAAAACTCCCTCTGTATAATAAAAACAACAAGACGACACCTTTCATTTCTTAGGTGAAGTCAGAGATTAGCTAAACAAGCTCACTGTGCACTCCTTCTACAAATATTCTACCCTGTTTGGAAAGTTCTTCTCTCAGAAAACCAATTCCACACATTTCCTATTTTTGCACAGCCCCTTCTGCCTCTGCCATATCAAAATACAAGAATTAGTTGCTTTTCTTGCATTAACTCTGATGAAAGAGGTGCCCTTTCAGAGCAGAATGCTTGACCTATTCAATGGCATTCTAAGCACATTGTCATTTTCAGTTAAATTTTGTTTTGTTTCTGAAAATGTGATGGCCGGTAGCCTCAACAATAAGCTTTCTGCCATTTCATTTGAATCAAGCCACATTTTTTGTCTGACGGCAATATTCTGCATCAGCTCAAGAAGTTATATTCTTAAAAACATCCTTCCATTTGTAAGGTCGCTCCTCTGAGATCAGAACACCTCGAGTCTTCAAAGAACTATGACACTGAGGCAAAGCTGATGAGGACAATAGGGCCGAATTTCCTAACTCCACGTACCCCTAAAGAGATGGCGTTCAATTGTCCCAACTTTTCATAACATACCAACGATTTTCTTCCAACTCTAACTGTTCCTGTTTTGTACTTACCTGAGATGTCTCCATGCCGATCTTTCAGAAACGTATTCAACTGCAGAAACTTGAAATCTAACATTGCAAGCATCTATCAACATGTGGCATCTTAGAAGATCTAAGACTTCACATGCTCCTCTGGGATGAGGATGAACTATTTGCATTTACCAACTGCTGTCTCTGTGCTTAAAGCATCCCCTTTTCCTGAGGAAATGTCCTGTGCTTCCTGCGTTATCCCGTTCGATTAACTTCACCGGCTGAACAGGAAATTTTGTCCTCTAAGTACCAGTAACACACAATTGTTAAAAAAAGGGTTGGACGGGAGCCTCAGACGGCACCCGGGCCATTTCCCTGCCCCATAAGCAAGATCAACTGTATCCATTTCTGAACCACCAGGAAACAATTACAAGTCAGTATGAGGGGCAGGACTCACGGCAAAAAAGCTGCCCTAGAAACCCAAGATGAGACCCCAGAGTAAGATAATCGATCAAAACAGTGTCTCATCACAGAAAATGGAAGTGGACTTGTGCCTTTCAGCGCTCACTACTTATTCCACATGTGACCACTTAGTGATACGAATAACTCATCTGGTCCATTAGGAACATTCATTCACTTTCTGTTCCTTTTCTGGGTTGATGTGCTACTTTTTCTCCTAGCTCCGAGACCTCATCCACATTTTCCAGCTTGCTATCACTTAACTGTAGAAGAGAATTTCCCTGGCACCACTTCAGTGTACATTACATACTTAAAAAGGGTTTTTAAGACAAGTATTGTCTCTCTCTTTGAGCTTGTATCCAATGTCTGGTGCGATGGGGCACTGAGCTCCGCAGTGGAGCCGCAGCTCCTCTGTACTTTTTCAGCTCCGAGCTAAATACATACATAAACGGTGAGGTTTTGTGTCATAGACTGGGTGCCACACCACCATGGGATAGTATCTACAAGTCTCAAGTTTGCTAACAACTTTGCACTTCTCATCCAAAAACGTTACCTGCAAAAAACCCCAGATTTTTAGTTCCCAAATTCCTGAACTAAACACCAAATACAGCAGAAATGGAAGGGATCCTGTGATACACAGGTCGGGAGGAGTCCAGCTGTATGATAAGAATTTTTTTAAGGTTATTATAGGTGACTCATGTCTGGTGTATTTTTCAGTGCTTGTTAATCTCATAGGGTAGGTTTCAGAGTTACTGTCCTTAAAGCTCTTCTGAGTGGAGTATGGTGAAAACAGTCTGCCCTAATGGATGAGCAGTGACAACTGCGTACACACCTCACACTTGGACGATTACACAATAACAGACTAGGAATTTCCACTCTCTCATCTTCCACTTCTACTTTCTGTCTAATGGAGACATGGGAAATAAAGCTGGTAAATAAAAATGCAAGACTTCAGCTTTTTTCAATGTGCTACATTTACTTTGGAAGGTGAAAACAAGTAAAAATGATTCTATGGACAATGTCGTTGCTTAAGACATTCCACTCTTAAACACACAAAAAAGCTGGTCTCTGGAAAGCAACTCCCAGGCCCTGTAGGACTTAAAATGAAGATTTATGCAATGAAACAATAGTTTCTCACCAATTCTTCCTGCCTTTATGCTCTGGAACCTCAACAGATTCTCTGTTTTTACTGGAAACTTCTGGTAGTTTCTGTCATAGAATAATACAGCTAATAACACTAATAAGTACTGCTAAAAAAGTGTTCTCAGATATCTCCTCATATTGATTACTGTCCATTACCTTTTTTTTTTCCCCTCTCCACACTGGTTTGGTTTTTCATTTCCTAAAGAAAATTTGTTTGCTTTGAACATTCCCTCAAACTTTGCAAGTCGGCAAAACAATTTCTTTGGTTTCGTGTCTTGACTGCTTACTGTACCTTTAAGAATTTTAATGTACTTAACATTAACTGCATCATCTCCTTCACTTGTGGCTTCACTATTTTGAAGTGTTCTTTATAAAGAGGGGATAACTTTCTATCAAAAGCAAAATGAAAGACTCGGGTCTAGGCATTGATACTGTTTGGACTTCTTTTTAGTTTCTGCAGATTAAAGGTATGTAAAAAAAGAGCAGTTAAGGATAAAAAGTGTGATGTTTCATTTGCCATCTCCCGATCTAGGCAGCATAACATTGCATGTCAAGAGATGACAGGGCAGAGTGGAAAATTTCATGACATGAACATCTGAGGGCAAAAATGAACGCAAAGGAGAGTGTTAAATTGCTGTGCTGTGCCAGTAAACCCGTCCCCTTCCTGTCTGCTAGTTGTAAGAGCTGGGCCAAACTCAGAAATGCAATCAGGACAAAATCCCCACCCCAGTCACCCTTTTCAAAATTCCCATGTGTGCAGATTACAAACATCCACGAGGAAGTGAAGGAGGCAATCGGGCAACCAATAACAGATTTCTTTGTGTCTGGATGCACGTTGTACACCAGAAGCCACTTCACCGTGACTCACTCGCGGGATCGTCAGCCCCGCAGTAAAGGGCAGCTACTGGCCAGCTACAGCACAGAAGTGAGATAACAACTGGCAGCTGACTGGGAGAAAAGCCCGGTGTCCTGTGCGTGGCTTTCTGCTGGGCTACGTGCGTGCTGGGCTATGTGCCCTGCGCTCCCTGCCATGTTTTCATTAAACTTAGCCCATCGAAGATACCACCATCTGAAGCACAAGGAATAGTTGGCAGGGAAAATGCACAGAGCGGGTTTGTTATCTCTGGTCCTGCAATTCACGCGTGTCACAGCAGAGTGTACAGAAAGATCACCTGAAGATTGCCATGTGCATAGAGACTTTTTAGCTGGAGAAGTAACAGGGAGCTACAGAACTGCAAATGGGTTCTCATTTAGCAAAAGCACGGCCTGAGGAAGAAACTCCCAGTTTAGGTAGCAGAGCACTGGCTCAGTCAGCAGGACTCAGAATTTCTAAGCAAGGTCAGATGATACAAGAGATTTAAAAATGGGGTTTCAAAAAACAATCCATAAATGTCTGTGCTGAAACAAAGAACAGAACATTGAAGTATAAAAGTAACTTAAGTTCTGAAAGTTAGAAATACTTTAAACAAAAGGGAAAAGAAGCTAAAATTCATAAATTCAATAAGGACTGTTTTTAAATGGTATAGCTGCATTCCGCATTTTTGGGCTGTTTTTCATCCAAAGACACTAAAATATTGCTAAAGCATATACAAAATACAGCACAATCCCTAACCACAATGCAAAGGAACAGGCAGCCAATTGTTGTGTAAGTGCTCATGGGAATGTGCTAGAAATACCACTCCAGCCACTCGCTCCCGTTTCACTGCTCCAAACCCGGGGAGGTTGCATGCAGAATGCTACAGTTCCGGAGGTCGGTTTCGCCACTCTAAAATCCTTCAGTGGGGTTCTAAGTCTCTGTTATTGCAGAGAGCAGATCACTTTCCTCAGCTTAACAGGACTTGAAAACTTACCTGCAGTTGACACCGAGTAAATGTTTAGTCAGACTGGGCAATGATACGGGCTCTTGGTGTGGTGTGACATCACTGATTTCTGAAATGGGGGGTGTTTGTTCCTTACTTTTTACCTAACTTTCTCCTAGAGAATTGATTTCACCTGTCTACGTTAGACTTTGCATCACTACAAAATACAGTCCCCGTTTTGCATGAGATAGGAACAGAGACTCTTTCTTCACTTTAACAAGCTCTGCAAAAGGTTGTTGTTATTAAGTCTATTGGGAAGTCCACCAAAATCCCCAAAGCCTGCAGTCTGCACGTAACGCAGGCTATTTCTGCAATATTCTGGTTTGGAGCCACAGAGGTGTCACGTTAAAAGAAAAAAAAAAAAAAGAACAAAACCAAAAAACCACATTTTTGCTTAATACTAAGATGAGTCATATGTGCTCAGGATAACCTTAGATGCAAACAGGAGCAACAGTGCTCCATCCTGGATTAAGGAAGTAGGAAGTTAAACCCTTAGAAAGTCATTTTACATGTATCAGGAAATAATCAGAAAACACACTTTCAGGTCTGCTTTTTCTCCCTTGCAGCATAATAATATTTTCCTGATAATTCCCTCGCTTACTGTAGACTCGCTGTGAGCATAGGCGATGGCAACACTCACAGTGATTTCTTTTTCCCTTGGGGACTGTGCTGAGGTCTTTCCCTCCGGAGCTCTGCCCAGCTGGAAAGCATGTTTTCTCTGCTACAGCATCACTAATCCTCCTGCCAGCCTTTCCCACAAAGTCTCTGATGTGTACAACTGCAAAATTTTCCTGGTCCTCCTGTACTGGACCCAGAGACTGTTTCTCATTCTTCCCATGTCTCCAGCCCAACTGATCTCCACACCCGAGTGCCTTCCTGAGTGGCACGTTAATGCCGTGTGCCACCGTGCATGCTTCCAAAAGACACTGACCATCGTTTCTTTGCCTTGGACCAGCAGAAATTGGTCTTAGGCACAAGTTCAGACACTGGCTGAATTTCATCCCCAGAGCAAGAGTTTGCATTCACTGCAACCCAGTCTGAAAACAGGGTGAAACTGTGATATCCAGAGAAGGATGGATCATCATCTAGTGCTGTACTTCCTCACTGAGGGACAATCATGAAGCTGAACTTGAAGGGAGAAAATAAGACCATACTCATAAATCAGTTTGTCTTCTGAAAGTGTGCCGCTTCCTTATTTAACATTGTGCCATCTTTATGAAGCACTTAAGATATTTTCCTGCCATAAAAAGTCTGTGATGTTAGCTGGCTAAGAATACTAAAATGAATTCACAAGATATTACTAACCCCTTTTGAAAACAAAGGGCACCCTCCCACTGAACTCTTTACAACGTCTGCAGCAGCTGCGGCTGCTGAAGCGGTTGATCTGCTTAACACTGAGAAAGAATCATTGGGCACCTCGGTCATTTCCTCCAAAAGTCTTAAAGCTGCTCCACTGAACACTCTACAACAAATAAAAAGAAACTATTTCAAGCTACCTGATCTGCATATTTACCATGTCTGTCTCTCTACCAAGTCATACTTGTACCCAAATCTCCAGAACTGTTCTCTCCCTGTTCGTCTCTTCTGAACGATCAGCAGGGAAATTCTCAAAAACGGCCCAGTATTTCTGTATCAATTCTGTCCCAGCCTGCTTATCTGTTTGATAAGAAGGGGGATGAAGCGCATGAGCAGATGAAGGAGGAAACTGCCATGAGAATACGTCCCAGATAACAGAAATGCTAAATCTCATTCTGCTGATTACAGTACTGCTCAGCCTCTTGTCCCCACCCTGACACTGGGTTTGCACTATTGCTAAACCCCCAAAGAAGCTTTCTCTGATGAAGCAATATTCTGGAGAACACCAGAGCTGAGATGATCTCTGCACAGCCTCATTTTTTCGTAGTCAATGATCCATCCTTACAGATTACCTGTGCAATGCAAAGCATTGCTGGATTTGTAACCGTGCGTATTCCTTTGGATCGGCCGGGTTTGACAGACTGAAATTTGTCAGAGGCATTCTAAAAGTTTCTTGCTTTTTGTGAGAGTCCACCATGAACCAGGATATAATCTCTGTGTAAAGCCTGGCAGAGAGGCACTCATCTGTCCTACCACTTCCTGGAATGGAAGATTTTTCTTTGATTCTCCGGGTCCAGGCATATTTACCAATACAGAGCCAGGGTGAAAAAAATGATGGAAGCTGGTATATTTGGTTTTGGAAAAGGAGAGGGGGTGTTTTATACAGCTTCTAAATTTAAATTTTTTAGGGAAAAAAAACCCCACAGATTCCACATGGACTAATTAGAACTAGCATTAGTAAATAAGTGCTCCCTCCCCCTAGTACCTGCAGCAGTCCCAGTTAATAAGTCATTTCCCCTCACCTCAGCCTCTCACCCGCTAAACACACTACAGAACTCTGCTAGAAAGGAAAAATAATTTGCGATCCATTTGGTTTTTATTGAAACATTTAGCACTGTTGAAACAATTTCAATAGAACTTGCGTGCTTATCTTTATGGCTGACCTGTAAGTCCCTAACTTTTCCTTTATACCAGCCTTTATCTATACTTTATTTTGCACATTCAAGCATCAAACTCGGGCCAGCATAGCTTAGCCTACACAAAATCACAGTATGTTCAGCTGCTACCCATTGTTTCCTGGACAGAGACAGGGGATTTCTTGGGCAATTTTATGGCTCTGCTTTACGAGCCTTTTCACCACTTCAGTTGTTTTTAATTGCTTCTTGCAAGGCACTACAGTTAGGCCAGTTTTGCCTAAGCCTGCACAACTTCCAACTTCTATGAAAATGACACCACGTCTTCAAACCTTCCAGTGAGGGTAGAATTACCTTCCCTCTCTAAGGGTTATGAAAAAACCTAGTGCTAGAGGAGTTGTGGTAATAAGCTCAACTCCTTCACTACCTAGCTTCCCCTACCAAAAAAGGGTATTTCTATGGCACGTTCTTCAGCATCTTCAGAGTATTTTTAGTCAGCTTTCATTGATTTTGAGCTGCAAGTCCAGCTAAATACTCACAGATTGAAATACAGACAATTTACCCTGTTAGGCTCTATTGTGAGTACCAGAAAGCAAGCTCCTGCCTCTCTGCTGCCAGTTCCAATTCATGGGGTAAATCTTGGGACTAAGTTAGGAAAGTCTGTCCCTTTATCACAGATCTAAATGAAGCCTTAGGTCTGCACCATCTTCTGTGGTTTTGCCAACGTGTGTTGATCATCCCCTGATGACACCAGTTGGAGGCAGGCAGTCTTTAACTTGCAGACCCCTCTTCAGGCAGCGCTGTTAAAATGTCATGCTTACTTCTGTCCTTGATGCTTTTTGCCTCTTTGTAACATACAAAAGGTACGTTTTAGGAATATATTCACACACGTTCTGACTAATTCTCCACCACTGACTAGAACAACTGCTTCCTCATTTGGAACTGCCTAGAAGGAAAGCCAACACTCCCTTTCTATAGCAATTCCAGGCTAGGGACATATTATTTAGCTTGTTTTTCATTCACCAAGCAAATATACTGCTTATTTACACAACTCCTGACCACACTGACAGAAAGGACAGCCTTTGAAGCTGCATTTGGAAGCAGGAACAACTTGGAAGTCCAAAAAGTCACTTACGAAAAGTAATAGCGATGTGGAAGAACACGCGTTGATATATAGCAAGGTCAGGTTCTAGAAGGCAGTGGACAGCTTTATGGAGTGGGTTAAGTCATAGGGTTTAATTTATAATAAGCAGTCCTAGTAAAAGCATCAAAGGATTGCTACAGATTAATTAGCAGGTGGTATTATTGTCCATAACAATTTTTGTCTCTATTCCCAAAAGGATAAGATGCAAAATAATCACTTTGTGCAGTCTTAAAGGCTTTATCTAGCTCTGGCAGTAAGGGGTAGTATTTGGAGCACAGCCACCAAAGCAAAAGGAGCTGATGCAGACTCTGTACTTCACTGTGAGATGACAGAAATACTAAGTTTTGGTCAAAAGCACGTTCTTGCCTCATCTTGTTTTTATAATGATTAGTTTTGGCTTAGTCACCTGAAACCTGGCAAAAAGGAATGTAAAGGGGAATTTTCTGTGACTTTATAAGACTGTCTGTAAGGTTAAAGCAGCTCAAGAGAGTTCTCCAGCCAGCACTAGCTGAAAACCACTGCAGTATTTCCTTCACTCTCCTCCTGCACCAGCTTCTAAGGCTCAATTACAATCTGAGAACTCTTGAGAAGAACACATTGTTCATCCTCCGGGTAGAGCTTCTGGGGATCAATATTTCCTGTATTTCCATGAAGTGCCAAAACTCTTACCCAACATAACATCTGAGCCTGATCTCCTCCCGTGGTTTTACTTTTGAAATTCCTTTTTTTTCCCCACTGGGAGAGCAAATCTGCACCTATGAAAGACAGATGACTGGCATCCTGAAATGACTTCCCAGAGGTAAGAGATAAATCCTCACAGTTAATGTCGAGATTTTGTAGAATGATTGTATCAAGAAAGAGGACTTCTCAAGTACCTACTGATGTGCCCAGACGATGACCAACAGTGCTGGATAAGGAACTAAGAAGCGATAGCTCATGCGTGCTTTTGGTGGGTCTTTGGAAGAAGTTCCTCATCTCAGATCAGTTCCTACCCAGTTCGATGACATTTTACAGAAAGCACACCACCCATCGCTGATTAATTAGCAGAAGTGAACGCACCATGGAGAATGAGCAATCGTTTTCATTAGAGAAGTATTCCAGGTCGGCATCGATACATGCAAATGGGCACAGGATAACTAATGATCAGCAATCCATCAACTCCTTTCTAAATAGACTGGGGTTTTTAATATCGATAAAGTTGAAAAACAAGAAAAAGGGGCGTGTAGTTCTTCAGCACAGAAGACAGCAGCATGACTTTTAATATTTACTTTTCCAATACAGCATATGAGCATGGGAAATGAAAGCAACCCACTAACAGTCAAAGAAACTTCATAATCCTCTTTAAGTCTTCCCCTTACTTAGCCGTCAGAGCCAGGAGTAATGCCCTTGCTTCCAGGCTCCAAGCTGACTTGCTGAAGGCCAATATATCCTCAACATCAGACCCGCCTCTTGAACTTAGCCCACCTGGACTACTGCGGAGAGTCTCTTTTGTAAAACTGGATGAACAAAACTGGTTCACTTTTAATTCTGTAAACAGGATTAAGCACAGTACATTCCTCTAAGTATTCAGGGCAGTGAAAAACAGTGTAAGATGGTGAATGCTCACTGTAGGACACACAAGTCTTTCCCTTTGATTTCAGTGGCTTTGGCCACTTCTTTCACCCATGAAGAGCATGGAAAGCAAACATCCTGATAAGCAATTATCTAGAATGCCTTTGTTCTTATAGACCAAGATGGAATTGGATAGAGCATTAAGGCCAGATTTGTGTCTCCCAGCTTTTCTTTCAACAGACAGTCCCTAGAACACTCTAAGAATCCCAAAGGTTCTTAGAGTGTAATAAGAGTCTTACAGAAAGTTACATAATTATGATCTGTGATTTCTTTCAGAAAACTGAAAGCACTTCCCAGATGGTAAATAAAAAAAATCCCCCACACATGGTACAGTAAGTGATCTGATTACAGGTTTGGTATGGTACCCAATCTGTTCCTTTCAAAGCTTCGTTGTTAGATGAAAGAGTTTATGGTTCTGTTCCTGTCAGCCAGACATGGATTTCATTCAAGTTACCTTTTATGTAAATACCACTTATATTGTGTTACATTCTTTGTACTGTTACATCAGCTTTAAGCCTTGCACCTTTGTTTATGAATTAACTTTAAGGATAATGAAGAAGTATAGCAGGACTGGCTCTTCATCTCTTGAGTTTTATAACACACACCGGATGCCTTGTCACTGTGTTTAATCAACTAGAAATGACCAGACTTGGCAGAGCAACTGAAATCCTATAGGCTGTATTATGTCACCCGGGAACAGAATTTGGAGACATCTATATTGTTAAGCTGTGCTACTGAAATAATTGCAAAATGATCATTGCTGCTTTAATACCTTCCTAATTCAGTCACGCTAGGAGAGAAATAACCATTTTACTGCTACTTGCCAACAGGATCCCAACCAGAGAGGTGCTCTGTGCACTAAAATCATCAGGCTAAAGGGAGACGGTGAACACAGAGTGCTGTGAATGACTATGGGAGAGAATCGGGGAGGTTAAGAGCTCTCGCTGGTTCTTAAATAAAGTGTGTTGACCACTATAAGCTGGTGCTGCTCTTGCCTTGCCTACGAGAACCCAATTGGTAACTGCAGTTCCAAGTACGTGCAACTGCGGAGAGAGAACCAGAGACCCTCCCAAGCAAACCAAAGGGACAAGACAGAATATGAAGTAGCAATCCAGAGTGGTGACCTTATTTCCCGGAGGTTATATGGCACAACAGTAAAATATATAATGCTATCATCAAGTACAATTTTTAAGGTGTCCCAAATTAAGCACCTGAAAAGCAGTCTGAGAATCACTATTGGAAATCTTGGCTGTAAAGCTGCGACATACTCTGTGAGATACTTCCAGCTAGGAGAGGAAAACTCTACAGAGCTTTTCAGGGAGAAAAGTCTCCAAGACTCAACAGGTGTCTGCATTCTGCACTGCAAACTGTGGTTAAACACCATTTTGTGACTTCTAAGAAGTGGAGGAAAAAACAGAAAATAAAAGAGAAAGTAGCTCTTGCAGTTGCAAAACTGTGGAAAAAAATACTCTATTTTTAGGTGTGAAAAAAATCAGTCCTCAGATTGTTATCAGGGAGGCGTCTCCAGCAAATACATCATGATATAATATTTTCCAGACTACTAATTCCGTTTCTTTTTGAAACACATGTTTTTCCTTGTTCCGTGTTTTTATTATCTGAGATCCAGCTGACTTTCTGTGGATGAAATGACTACTGAGAATGTTAAAGTAAGACTGAGAAAAGCCCAGATCCTGTGTGATGTTACCCAACAGAACACGAGTAAGCCTGATCAGTTACAAGAATTTACCGTCCATTTTGTACATTTAAAAATCCATTTGGTAGATCGGCAGAAAACATTAATTAAAACACCAGTATTTTTATATTCCTTTCAAGAAGGATGTCAAGGACTGTGTAGAAAATAAGCTGTAATAATAAAAGGACAAAGTGCAGTAGTTTTGAAACAGATGAAGCTGGATGCCAGCAGAAGGAAGTGCCCAGGGAAAGAGGTGGTTCAATCCAATGTTGGGGGGCTGCAGCTGAAAGAAACAATTGTATTTGAGGTAGCGAAGCACCCAATCAAAGCCGTCTCAGAAGTCACCATTTAAACTTAATCCTTTTCAAAATGGATTAATGCAGAATATGAAGGCAGATTCTTCTGGAGGAAAATAAACTCAGGTTGGCAGTTATGGAATAGGGGAGTTAATTCTTAGGCCTCTGAGTTCATAGATAAGGACAATAAACAGCAGTTCCAGAAAGTGTCTTCCTCATGACCTACTCGTTTAAGTGTGCAGGATCATTCCCTGAAGCGTGCAACATGAGTGACAAATACAAACATTGTTAACCTCTTAGCTGTAAGTGATAAATGCCCGTCTGCTTCTAAACCTTTAAAACTGTTTTAAATATCTAACATAATTATGAGGAAAACAGAAAAAATCTTCAAAGAATATTTTTATTTAAAAAAAGTTGTGTCTGCCCTGATTAATCACAAGCTGAAAGGAGTATTTGATGAGTAGTCTGTATCTCAGTTACCACTATTTCATAAAACCTGGCTTGACAGAAGTATAAGATAAATTAATCAAATAATGCAAAAGATGAAAGATGAGCTGGCTCGAGCTCAAGAAGAAATACATGGCCCCTGAACAGCAGGGAGGACTGCAGTGAAACAACTGAGCAAGTGGGCAATGCCGTCCAGGGTCAGGCCATTTTCACGTGTCTTTGGTTCGCTTTAGAACACAGTTCTTGACTAAGACTGCTCACATTTCAAATAAGCACATGCTCTGTTGGATAACACTGATGGACTCTACATTGTGGAGCATAAAGCTCTAAAGGCTCATTCTCACAGTTTAAGGCCAAGGACTCTCGAGTGACTATCATGATACTGAGTGTCTAAGACTCCCAGCCGCTGCGCTGCCTGTTTGGTTTGCATCTTACCAGGAGATCCCTTGTAGGAAGACACGATTGGCAATGCCAAGTTAAAAGCAATTCACAAACAAGAAACTGTTTACCTTAAAGAACCCCACAGTGAATATTGTTTCTCTCAGAAATAGTGTGCATACTTGTTCTTTATAGTACTGCAATAAAGATCACTTCCTTATGACATCTGAAAGTGAGCCAAACACCACAGGAGAGATGTTTTTGTCTAGCACCCAATTCTTAAGCTCACGTGTCTCTAAATAAAAGCAATGCCTGTGACATAATGAAGCAAGTGAAAAAAAGTTTACAAAGTGCAAAAGCTAAGTAATGATTTAAAGAATATTCAGCTATTGACAGATGGCATTAAGCAAGGCCTGGCTTGGGATGGAAGTAGACTATTCAGTGCCCACAAGGCTCAAATGACTTTCAGTGGAGTGAATTGAAATCAGTAACACTTCTGGATAAGAGTACGAGCAGAATTAGATACGTCCCTTTAACCACCTGACATGCAGAATACTACCCTGTATTTTAGACAGACCACCTTTTTCCATATCACAACTTGATATAAACAAATAAAAAAGTATTTTCACTACACACAAAGCTTCTAGGTGAGGCTCCAAGTCACAAAAGTAGACTCACATTTGTCTGTGGCCTTAAGAGCAAGAACCCGTACACTAAACAAAACACAGTGACTAATCAGCTGCTGTTGTTCCAGTCTTTAGACAGGTTGCTTCTGTATTTGTAGCGCGCAGGTTACTTCCACACAATTTCGGCTTTAGGTTCCCAATATTATGTATATAGAAAAGAAAATATATTGAATTTGCTTCTGTCCTTAGACCGAATGGTAAGTTGGTAAGTCTATAACCTGGAGCTTATGACTATGAACTTTTTTCCACTCATTTTCCTTAGCTCAAATGTGATCTAAATCTGTTTCTTCACACTTCAAGAATTAAAAGCTTAACATCAATTCATTAAACAGAATTTTCCCGTCTTTTCCTTGTTCTAATGTTTGTTTTGCATAACAGACATTCTGAGAAACCCTCTCTAGCTTAACTGACAGAGTTGTCTGTACACAACCTTTGAACAGTTAATTCCATTCAACTCCTCTAATTGTAGATGAGCACTTATAAGTTATTGACTCAAGGTCTTACAGTAGGCATCTGCAAAACTGTGGCTTCGAGAATGTAGTCATTACATCCGAGTAAACACAATGAAAACCCTGGCTAACCAATGGCCAGGTGACAGTACTCCATACTGAAAATGGTGCTGGTAACTGAATGCTTTCCATAGGAGTGCTTATCAGCGGGGCCAACATGATCTAGGGCTCTGACATGGTCTTCTGACCAGCCCTTAATCATACTACCTATCAACAGTTCATTTACTTACCAGAACTGGCATGATATACAAGCACAGAAGCTGGTTCCTCATTTCAGTAAAAAGAAATGAAACCTTCTGAACAGAAGAGGCTTGTCCCTTTTTGCTGACATTATCCTTTGTTGCATCAAGAGTTTAATGAGCACTATGAGGTTTTTTCCTTTTAAAGTGTGCAATAGTGATTACAGTATACACCACAGCCTCTTTATACCCAACATCCTTATTTTCAGAGATTCCGGATGACCAAATATGGAAACACAGATGCACTAATCTATTTGGTGTTGATATTTTCTTTGCAACTGCCACCAGAGAACCATGGAGGAGACTGATCAATGAAGCGTTCCCATGTGAGCAGCAAGAATAAAGTTAAGCCTGCAACTGTTTAAGTCTTTCCCGCAGTGGGTCCTGTTAGAGCCATGGGCAGGTAAGCAGTAGCGCAGTGGCATTAACACCACATGAAGACATTGTTGGGACTTAAAACAGTTTTTCAGTCTCAGCAAGGCTGGGTGGCAGAGAGGAAGAGAGGTGCTCAAAGGTGACCCCGGACAGTAATGAAGAGAACTCAATTTACCCTATAAGCTCTCAGTTCAACCAGGTTAGCGTGTGGTAAATAAGAGCAACTTCAGGATTAAATTACTTCTGAGCACAAGTTTTCTGGATAATAATTTTGGTCAAAAGTATTGAAGCTCTGCCCAAGTCCCTTTTCAGAGTTCAGGTTCTCATCTACACCTAGGCTAATAAAGTATCTTTGGTCTCAGATTATGCTGTCTTGAAAACAAAAGCCTCAGCTACGCAGCTGAATGACTCTTCAGCCCAGACATTAGAGAAATATGTCCATCTGAGACACTGGGGTTACTTTCACTACAACAAGGAAGTAAATAGTTGTATGCATCATTCCTCCCCGCCACCAAGACAGCAATGTATTCCATAACAAGGTAAATAAAGTTATCTTCACACTGTATTTTCATTCTATTAAAAGATTTCGTTTTCTGAGAAGCAGACTATATTAAAACAAAACGACTCGAACATCTCATCGCACCCTACAACTGAATCGCTACCGTCGAAATATCCTGCCGTATCAGTTACGTCCATCATACCTTCGTCTGATGGGGTCTGGTGTTCCCATATCTCAGCTGGCACCTCAGACACTTGGAGCTGCAGACATGCCACCGTTGCACTTTTCAGCTCCTTGGTGCTTTCCCACTTGGACTAGCCATAAATTAAATAACAGGCATGTAAGAATGATTTAGACATAGATAACTATCCTATTTAGTAATTGCATAAAATATTATGTCCCAGACTACAGAAAGCCAGCCAATGAAAGCAATAGAGGGTTGTTGAGCATGCTACAGTGAAAGCTCAGGAACCGGCACGTTTCCATTCACTGTTAACCCTCCCGAGTCTGAGAGTTTACTACTGCACTAATATGAAGTGCAGTGCATCTTGATGCTACAGATCAAACATATGAATAGAGCTGGGATACAGTGCAGGTCATCTGCTTGTTGTTCTTGATTACAAGTAGCGTGTTCGGGTATCTACTATCAAACCTGCCTGAGCTTTTTTAGGTCAGCGTTCAGTTTCATACTGGATATTCCTTATCAACTGCCAAGGCTGATACTTTCTATGCTCTACCTTGCATCAGATTATTTTGAAGTTTAAACCAGAATGGTTACACTTTCAAAAAAATGCATTTAAGCCGAAAGACACTTAAGTGACTTTCTTCACATGAAGTAAAACTTACACCTACTTTGTTGAGAAACTCTACTACCTTCATGCTTTATCTGAAATTAAGCAGAAGGATGGCCCCAGAATAATACCTGAGTAACTTCTGCTGCACATGTCAGGAAACTATCTGAGGAGAAGAAAGAAGCAGGGGAGAGAGACAAGATGAGAGAGGACAGAATTAAGGAGTACATAGAACAGTAACAGAAGTTGAGGGTTTAGAAGGTGATGTGAAAGATGTAGATGTAGAGAAAGGAACTACAGTGGCAGAGTAAAGTATAACAGAGGGCAGGAATTCTTGAAGAGGAGGGTTTTTTGATACAATACTTGAGTAAAAGCACTCGCTTACCACACCCATTTTTTACAGCACTTGACAAATTCTTCTTCACTTTAAGCTAGTAAACCTTTTTCATTCGTGGCTGAATGAAAAAAAGAAATTCTGGAGCCTGCAACACATCTATCTTACGACTCGAGTTCTATGTTGGCCCTTGAGGAAGCTCAACAATTTGGAAGCGGTAAAAACAAAGCCAAGCCCAGACGCTGGGAGCTGGGGCACGCACCGCAGCCTGCACTGCCACCTGCAGGCACGCAGTCCCAAGCACAGCTGACAGCAAACGTCCCAAAAGGAAACTTGTACCCCTAAATTAATTTAGGATAGTATTTCTGTCGAGTTTTCCCTGATGAAAATCTCTTAGTGCAGTGGAAAAGCGGTCTATTTTAAAGAGAACATGGACTCCCATTTTTAAAGGGCATTTATTGTACGTTGCCAAAAGGTCTATCTGTACAGCACGGCACATTTCAGTGATTACACCACTTAGTGCACAAAACCAGCTGAACGGTGTCTGTTTTCATGAGAGGTTAGAGACAGGGCACTATTTATTATTCCTTAATGACTTGTACTCCATTACATTTTTATTCTCCATCACTTTTCCTGATAAGCTCTCGGTGTTACTCAAGGCTGAGACAAGTTTGGGCTTTAAGCTCAAGTGTGTGATTATACAAGATAATACTTCAAGTTTTTAATCTACAGACTCAAATAGCTCCAGAAATATTAATTTAGCTTCATGACATCCCAATGAGATACAAGTTGTTTTATTTGTGTGACCTAAGAGAAAACTCCAGACAATAGCTATATTATAGTACTAGGCTTGACTGCAAGGCCTCTAAGGATGTTTACCAATTACATTCTTGTCTTCATCATTCCTCTTCTACTGCTGTTTTTTATACTGAAAAAGAGGAAAAAAAGAAAATTATTTGTAGGAAAGAGTGCACTACTAAAAGTGGTGGTTTGTATTGACAAGGTTTTACAACCCTCTTCATGATCTACACAAATTTATCTGTTTCCTTTAAGTTAGATTGAAATTTGATGGGCTTTCCCTCTGCAGCATAAAAGAATGCCTCTTGGCAGGCACTGTGAATCTGAGCCTCCTCTCACACAGCAAAATTACCCATCTTCTGATGAAGCAGACTGCAACCTCTGCAGCAGAATCAGAACGAGGGTTTTCATAATTGTAGGGAGAATAAAATCAGGTTCATGCACAGACAGTTATTTACTAGGCTGTAAGTGTTAGGATTTGGCTACTGCTATAATTTTATAATCTATGACTAATCTGCGCTTGCTCCCATAACAACTCTCATTTGGATTTCATGGACTGGCAGAGAGAAGGACTTAACAGTCATTTAGTAAATTAAATCACAGACATTTAGAGCGAGCTGAACTTTTGACTTGTTTCATTACACTCTGAGAAATCCATGTTACCATGTCATGCTCCCCAGCCAGATTTAAACCCGAGGAAGCACAGGTGACTCTTGGCTGTCTAGCGATAAACAATCCTCATTCTTTTATCCAAGAACCAGTTTGAGAGGCATCTTTTGGTGCTGTGACAGCAAAGAGGTATATCCACCCGCTGGCTGATAACTGTGGCACAAATAAACCAATTACCTCAGTTTTGCCACTGTTGTCTAGCCCTGATCTGTGCAGCCACAGGCAAGATACGAGAAAAAAAATTGTTCTGTGTGTTTACATAAACTGACTGAGAGGACAGATTCCTATTAGGAAAGCAGCTGACACACATCAACAAACTGTGGCTCGCAAACTACTGTAGTTTCTTTTTCTGTAATAAACTGGCCACCACTGCTGAAATTTAACAGAATTCTTCATGAAAACTAAGACTTATATAAGGCACCAACTTAAAGCATCACTGGTTCTAATAAATACACTTAAGTTTATATTGACAAAGAATTTTTAAGCAAGAACTATCAGAACCGTAAATTGCCATCGGCTGGGTATTCGCTTTCACCCAGAGACCGCACTGTCCAGGCCAGTGAACAGTTTGCTGTTCCTAATCAGCTTCCCCATTTTTCCTGCTTTCATCTGACCTGAGAGAGAGCAGAACTTTGACAATTTGGTGCACTTACTTTATTCATGACCCAGTCAGCATCTTCGATGGACCTCTTAATAATCTGTTGGATTCGCTCAGGGTCGTCTTCATCGGCGTGAACCCTGAAACTCTGCAACAATGACAGTGTTACACTGACTAACCCAACAGCTGTCAGCATAACCTTCACTTTTACACCTCAAAGAAAATACCTGCTGCAAACAAACTGTTGATCTGAAAAGGTAAAAATATGGGTCATAGCACCTGGCAGTGCTACTTCCCTAACAAGTCTTGTAAAATGTAATTTCATATCAAGCATCTTACTCCTCTCATATTCATCAGCCAAAACACCAGAGAACTGCCATTCGGAAGAACAGCTGAAATTGGCATGTTAAAACTAGAACGACACGGGACAACAGGAATGATCAAAGGCATGAAATTACTTCCATAGGAACAATTAGATGAGCTACCCAGCCAGAGGGGTTGAGGGCAGGGCACACACACACACACACACTTCTATACATACATATATATACACACACACACATATATATATACACACACAGAGAGGAAGAAATGACTGACCAGGAACCAGCAGGTTTCATCACAAAAGATGCATGTAGGTGAGTAAGGAATGACTGCTCGCTCTCTTGACTAACAAAAGGAGGAGGTGAAGGCCAAGGAAAACAGAAGGTTTCAGATTCAAAGCAGACAAAAAGAAATGCTCCTTCACGTACTCCCAGTATAATCGTTCCAATCCACTAATGTTTCAAGCTTGCAGAAGAATAATTTCAAGTGCCAGGAGTTAGGAGAAGTTAGTCCAAACCACAAGAGAAGAAAAAAACAAAACAAATAAAACCCCACAAGCCTGAGTTCCGCCAAGAGAAGAGAAGTCTGTTTCTCACCTGCCTGATGGCATGTCTGTAATGCTGACGAATGTTCTCTTCGGGAAGTTGCTTACAGCAGCGAAGCAGGTAGCGGTATAACTGCAGAGAGCTCTGAACTAATTCAGCATTTGGTAGCGGGGCCATTCTCAAGGTTTTTGGCTGTTGAAAATAAAAAACACAAATAGAAATGCCTCATGAGTTTCAATTAAAACACAGAAGTGAAAGTGTCAAGCAGTTTTACAGTAATGAAAACAGGGTCAGCCAATCAAGGTTTAGCAACGTAACTTGAAGGAACTTTGGAAGAAAACAGCATGAAAGGAATCAGAACTTGCTTAGCTTACGGACAGATGGGGGTTCGTTGTCATTAATCAAGGTATTAAAAAACAGAACTGCGCAGGTCACACAAGAAGATCACTTCATGATGGCAATATGAAGGTGTATTGCGACATTATACTTTGTCTAGTTTAAAAAAGACCCACAGCATAAGCTGCTCTAAGCCTATGCAGCACAGCCCTGAGGGGTTTCTACTTGGCTAAGCCATGATTCTCAGTATCCTTCAGGCTTCCCATGCTCCCCTGGGGCAGCCAGAAGAGTCCATCCACACGGTGACACTGTAGAACGAGGACACTCAGAATTGCCCCAGCCGGGGGTGGAATTTCCCAGTATTTCTTAGCATTGTTGTCCTCTCAAGAGTACCTTGTGACCTGGCCTGCGAGTGTCAGGCTTTAACTGGAGGCAACGTATAGAGGAGAAGACAGGCAAAAATATGGATAGGTTTGCGACGTTCCATGTGTTCAGTAACAGCGACAGGAAAAGAACAAACCTAGCAAGTTTTACCTCCATAAGTCTACTTACTTATTGTAACAATAGGTCCACCCCAGCTATATAAAGTGCTAATCCAATACTGTAAATGACTTGTCACGTAACAGATGGTTACCATCTGCAGAGAACTAAATTAACATTTGGAAAAAAGCACTTTTACATCATTACTTTTAAGAATAAAGATAATAAATAACCGAATAATGAAGTAGGTGTATGACATTATTTTAGCACCCATTATGATACTTACTCATCATCTGGAATATTTTTTTCCTTTTTCTTAAGTCATTTAAGTCCTTCAGCCAAATCTATTTCAGAATAGAATACCACAACCATCGCATGCCTGGGCTGTGTGTTTGTACAGATTAGCTCTTCTGAAGTGGGGTAAACCTCCTCACTACGTCCGACAAAATGCCCATCGCAATGGGATATGCACTGCTGTAATCTGCATTTTCAGTAAAACACATTCCCACCTCGGTCTATAACTTAGTGGACCTCAATTAGCATATCTCTACAGCAGTAACGAGAGCTACGATGATTTACAGCAACGCAGGTCACTGAAAGATCTTTTAATATTTCAGGCACAAGAAGTATAATTCTATGTGAAAAGGAAGAGCCCTACAACAAAAATGCGGGACGTGTCTTAATCCTCGGGGGACGGGCCTCTACAACATTGCTTTACTCACGGCACAAAACCGCAGTGCACAGTCACATCTGAGCACCCCACGGTATTGTTGTTTTCCTGTTCATTACTGAGAGACTGGGTGAAATCTATACTAAATTGATTTTTTTAAATCTATCTTTTGTCAAGAAAAATATCTTGTAAAACGAGAGGGAGCTGTTCCTGCAGCAGAGCTTCTTGCCTGCAGGAAATGTGTGAGAAGGAGCCCTGAGATATTAGCAGTATTATCTGTACCGGAACTGTGCCCGGGCTCTTCAGTCAGGGACTGAGGCTCTAGCACGGCAGGCACTATATATACGTGTGTACGTACACCTCTGATGAAAAAGTTTCTGCCGCAAGGCAGACTCATGACAAGTCAGACTAATGACAAGTCAGAAGACGAGGCAGAGCAAGGCAGATGAGCCAAACAGGTGGGATGGGAATGGGGAGGAGGTGAGAGTAATGGGAGCCTGTTTTTGTGTAGCCTAATGGAGCACACACTATAGCTCACCACCTGCTCGGCTGCAACAGCCGACTTTCAGAACACTGGCTTAAGAACCCGCAGAACCACAGTGAGTCACGGCTGGCGGGTGTTATGGAAGCCCCTGAGAAAGGCTCTGCTGCCACTTCAGAAAAAGCTTTTCTAGCCTCTGACTGTCTTAAGGAAGGACCTAAGCAGGGCTACTATCCCACCAATGACATGAATATTGAAACTAATTCTAAGACATACCATAGGCTTGACAGGCATAAACCTTTGAAGAACACGTCAGGATCCCTGTCCTGCTTACCCATACTGACATCTTCCCTTACTTCCAAAACGGGCTCTGTGCGGTTCACCTGTGACTTTACTCAAAGATCACCTTAGCAACACATCTCCCATTTTTAGTTACATGTAGCTCAGAAATAGATGATGTTGACCGGCATAAGTTTTCAAACAGCCCCCACTCTCATCACAGTTAAGTGCAATAGCCTGATGTCTTGCAGGCAAGAAATCTTCATGAGTTGGCTCCTGGATTCTTTCACCACAACCTCTACCCTGTAGCAGTCATCTACTCCTCCCACTGGTGACGTGCTATAGCAAGGGTAAATGCACACCAGCCTCTGACAGGTCACTGATGTGCCAGCAAAGCTCACTCACCCCCGGAGAGTCCCACCTCTCCCCAGTATCTGAAACCGACCAGTGCTTTCCTGCACTTTGAGCTTGGGGTGGTATGTCTGCTTTTGACTACTCGATATGCTCTATGGGTAAAGTACGAGGATGAGGTAAGACTTCACAATGATCCCTCCTGAGAATTATTCACAGGCAAACTATGGTTTCCATTAGCTTTCATGAACAATTAGGAAACCACTCTTCCATCATGAGGGCAATAAGTTGGCTCTATGCTCGTTGAGTTGGCTCAAATTAAGCTTTCCTGAAATAAAATGATAAACATGCATCTGTGAAACATCAGAATTCCCTTATATAGTGAGAAGCATTTACTGTAGCAATTTTTCCTTCCATAATAAGCCCTATTTCTTGAAATGATAAACCCATACACACGTTAAAAAGATATGAGATGAAGAGCTTCATTTACACAGAAGTAGTGCTACAGGTACGCGGAATGCAAAGACCACCTGTGCCCAGGATGTAAGCAAACCCCTCACTCCACTGTGGGGCAGACTGAAACACGTCCTGGGTCTACACTCAACTCTCAAGCCAGTGCAAATTAGAGCCAGGCGTTGGATTCAACTCGTTACTTACACAGAACCTATGGGAATATGGCTTTTGATCATCCAGTAAATAATCTAGTTAATATGCAGTTGGATTCAGGTTGATCTGAACCTAAATGTAACTTTAAACACAGGGGTTTTTTGCTAGATCCTTAGCTGGTAAGAATAGGTATAGTTCCCCTGACCCTAGGAACCTGGCCCTGTATTTCACATCTTCCACCTAAATACAGTAAAACATCCCGATTCAACACAGATCCCAAAACATACTTTAGGAAAAGAGCCAATTTGTTGACTTCTTCCTAGGCTTTAATGTGTCAACTCATCACATGTCATTGTGCTCTAATTAAACCTAAGTGGTGCAATAGATTTCCTGTCACAGAAGCAAAGATCCCTCATGTGTTGGGAATGTATAGGACAGCTCACTTCAGCATAAAGAAAATAAGCTATGGGAGAGAGCAAGAAACCAGAGTCACGTAAACATATGAATATGGAAGGATTAAACTGATCAATGGAATTGAAAATGTTGTTTCACTATAGATAATTAGGAATTTCCACTGCAGTAATTTTTCATCGAGCTGCTGAATCCAAATTGTGACAAAGATTTACACTGATCAATTTCAGGAAAAAAAAAAATCCTTCACCTTCCTACAAATACTGGACTTTCCAATAGATTTGAAAAATTGAAGAAAGAAAAAACATATCTCAAGTTCTGACAGATTCACGGCTGCAAAAATGCTACAAATTTTGTGACATGGGTAAACTCACAGGGAAGTTTATCACAAAGATCTGTGTTTTTCTGACCGTGTAACTGCAGCGTCTGCCATATCATTTCCAGTGAACACTTTGCTGGAAATCTACCGCAGCACATGGAAAACTTGATGGCTATTTTGGTGATATGCCTGTTTAATGGGAAATAATCTTATGACCATACCTACTATTAAGTTCTAAGATAACAGGTCACTGTACGAGCACAACTCGGCAGTGAATAGATCCTGAAGCCAGGTAAGGCTAAACTCTGCACTTGTGCCCCCACGAGATTGGAGAATTTGCATAGTTACTGCTGCAGTTTGCCCCTTACTTGGCACAAAAAAGACAATGAAGCATAGTAAGAATCTGCACTATTGCCTTTTGTTCTAAAAGCATCGCTCCTCAAATCCCACAAATGTTACCATTTTTATCTGCCAAGAAAAAAAAAATACAAACCCTCAACCCCTCAAAGTCTGGCTATAATCCTGACTAATAATGTAAATCTCCTTCTGATAACTTAAATATCATGCATAGCACAACAAACAAACTATCTAAACCAAGAACTGTTGAGCCAGAAATAAAATAATCCACTAATTGTGCTTTTCTGGAATGGATGACTGTAGAGTGTCCTAATCAGAAGGCTGAAATCACATTTGCATTTAGATAAAGCCCTGTTTAAAAAGAGACAAGTATAAAAGGAGACACTGAAACTATTGTGGTGTTTTTCTGCATTGCATAATCATTTACATTCCTGATAATGATATTCAGATAGTGAAGCAAAGGCTGACCAAAGCCAATTAATCTTGCACTCTACATTAGCAAGCCTGTCAGTTGACCCAGTGTGGAGCTGAACCCACGATGATACCGATATGACACGATGCCACTGCTCTCAGAGGGGCTTTTTTCTGCTACTGTGACTGTTTTTCAAGCAAATCCCTACAGTTCAGTTAGAACCCCAGTCCCTCTGGACCAGTTAAACAACCACCAAAGCTGGGCTTCAGAGACTGGAAGTGCTAATTAAAGGACCACAAGAGTTATCCGAGCTGCTGCTGTTTACAGGTTGGCTCCCACTTCCCTCTCCTCCCCCCAGTGTACAGCCTGGAGAGGTGTTTTCTTATCACTGCAAAGCATTACACCTAACTCAGGAATTTACGATTCCTTACCCTCGTCAAACCACATGACCTTTACTAGGCTACTGTAAAATCAATAAAGACGGACAGTAGCATTACATCCACTTTTATCAATGAGGAACCAAGACAGGCTTGGATCTTACTCAGTTTGGCCACCTGATGACTAGAAAGCCAGGCAGAACGCTGCCTCCAGCTCACTGTCCTCTGGTGAGACACACACTCGCTTCCACAGGGCAGAGGTCCTGAGGTGTTGAATACCAACCCCTAAGGAGTACTCTGCAGAACGGAGCTGGGCTCCCACAGACCGCCTCAGCATTCTGACCACTGAACCACCTTTGGAGATAATCTTTACAGCTGGGTTCTCTGCTGGGGAATGCAGTGCCACTGCCCACTGCCATCCCACACAGAGCCAAATGCAAAACAGGACTTGGAGGGGGAAAAAAAAAAACCACCTAGAAATGAAGAGAGAACCATCTGATACTATTTTTACTGTTTGCTGTGTTACTGAAGGTGCCTGTGGGATCCAAAAGCTGGTACCCGTGCTTGCAGCTGGCTCCAGGCTGTGTTACGTGAGTTATCACACTGCATGTTCAAGAATAAATTCCTCAAAAACCCTGCAAACCCAAACCCCACACCATCTCCCTGGGTGTTAGTGGGCTGGGTTTAGACTCAACCATAAAAATCACTGAGAAATACAGAGTGAAGTTTGCAAATTAGGATTAAGCAAATAAACCCCGTTAAAAAAATAATTCAGAGAAAAACAAATGCAAAGCATCTATCGAGTAGCATTCGTTTAATTAGGAAGATGCTTCAGAATTCCCAGCAGTATAAATACTTGTAAAACAGTAGAGAAATGGACTGCTTTTTCAAACCTATGTATGATTTTAGGTGTCTTGGGAATCTGGTGTTGAACTTGGAACATCTTATGCAGTTAGCTAAGGAGACAAAATTATTTGTCCTCCCTGAAGTGTCCAGTAACAGCCTCCACAAGAAAAAATCCCTCCTGAATTTACTATAAAAAACTCCTCGCCAAGTCCTGTAGCCTGACTCATTCTGCCTTCACTGGACCTGCCTTTATTAGTAGAAATACAGATTCCAGAAGTGGTATTTGTGCAGAATGAGATGGTAACATTTTCTGCACAGGAAAGTAAAAATCAAACTACCAAAATAAGAAGGAAATTGGAAGCCGCTTGAAACCTCTAACCACAAAACATCTTGGTTCGTGTTTTGACATCAGTCCAGGAAGACACCCCAGGGGACTGCTGCTGCTCCAGAGGATTCTCACTCTTGTCTGTTTAGCAACACCAGCTCTCCCGCCCAGGTGTCACAGGTTCCCAGCCGGTAAATACAGGAAAGGCCTATGACTCTGGGCTCTGACTTTGCAAACACACTTACAGCTCCTCGCAGCAGAAACCCGACTGGTTTCAGAGAACCAACTGCCTTCTCTGGTTATCACACTGTAATGTATTTGCTTTATTCACTAGTAGGTCACAGGAGAGCGACTGGTGCACTGTTCGAGGCCAGCTCTACGGGTTCTGCTGCCCTAGGCAAACCAGCCCGTGTCCATCCCTACCAAGTCACATCCACTCATAGAGCTACGGAGTATTTCACAGCCCTGGGCGATGGCCTGCCCTGTAGATACAGCCCTTCTCGTGTATGGCTGAGCATGTACAATGCTAGAGTCACTTTCTAATAAACACATCTCTCCAGCATGCTGGGCTTTTATTAAGATCTGCTGTTTTGATGTGATCACTTCTGACGAGCTGTGGCCTGTCTTTGTTGTGGATTTTGTCCTTTCTAAATATGATCTGCAAAGTCCTACTGCTGGAATGATGACAGCCAGCCTCGTTCTGTTCACTTCTGCTCTCCTCTGCTTTGAGCTCTGCTTGATGCATGAGCAGAGCAGCGGTGCCAAGCGGCAGGGCACCAGCAGCACACTTTGGGGGCACAGCCCATCAGTGCAAAGTTACCTTTGCACAGTATTAGCAGGGTGTACGGGGGATTAAGAACTGGCTAAATGACAGATCTCAAAGGTCTGTTTGTTGACAAGGAATCACCGTTGACTGGACATCCCTCAAGCAGTCCTACAGCCCCGGTATTACCCCTAATGCTATTCAACATTATCAGCAGTTGCCTCCCTGCATATATAAAATTATAATTGGTAAAACTCACAGATAAAGATTGCTAGAGCTGTACATAGTGACAACAGGGCAAGTGGAGAGAATGCGGTAGATTTCCGGATAAGCTTGGTCCAAAGTTGTGTAAATAGGGCACAAAACCTCTAGGGTTTGGCCATAAAAAGACATCAAATCTTGTAATGATGAAGACCACTTAAAATTAACCAAAGCCACAGGACAAATGTTTTACCTTACACTTGTTTGGTATCACGAGGCAGAGACATACAATACATCAAACCCAGCAAATAAAACGTCGACACTTCAGCAGCCTAACGCCAGTGAGGGAGCATGCTGCTCACACCGAGGCCACATTACCACGTCCTGCATAATTAATAAGCATGCTCAGATTAATAAGACTAATATTCTTTAGAGCATGCTCACTAAATGTCGAGTGCAGGCAGCAGTGGGAGGATAGGAATCTCCCTGGCTTAGGTGCAGTTCAAACTTCTCTACCTACTCTTTCCTCCCGACAGACTTCTGGCTTGAAGAAAATTCCGAAAGGCACAGTCTCAAAAGAACTTGCTCTTCCCAGCTGTAAACTGCTCAGTTCAACTGCTGTCAACATGAATTTTGTTGTCAGTGGCCAAACCTCTAAGTATCTACCTTTGAGATCACGCCTGAATATGAATTATGGCTCGGTGCCATCAGCTTTAAACCAGAACTGCCTGTTCATTCCTTCCTTTCCTGTAAAGGCTGTACTTTGGAATTCCAGAGTTTAGCAATCATGGCTCTCCCTGCTACTTTAGGATAGGGGAATAACTTTCTGGCTGGGCTTATATCACCTTCTAACACTGTTTGAACCTTCAAATTGTTTGGCAGCATAAGGTATGAAAACTCTTTAGAAGGGCGCAAGCATGCTGTCTTTGATTAACGAAGACATTCATTCTCTGAACTATGGGTCACATAAGCCTGGGAAGAATAGCAACTCTTACATAAGGTTCTGTCAGTTCCCAGCTCGATTTAGGAAGGACTGAAACTGGTTCAAGTTTATTTTACCTTTATGCTTTACAACAGTCTCATTTTGCTCATGCAATCCGTCTTTATCTTATTTAAAAAAAGGTTACGAGGATAAACCACAGAATTCAAGCAAGCAGCTACCGGTGCAGAAAGGGTTCTACTTAGGAAAGTAAGAGTACAAAAGTTCAACAGAAGGACAACGTCATGGGAAGGTAGAGCCAGGATATTAAAAAAGCAAAAGAAGTCACTGTGACCCACACTATTGACTAAAGGTTAATAAAAAAACTGTTGTTTTTTTTTAAAGCAGCAATGCCTGATGTACACCTCAGCACTCCTTAGTGCAAACATCATATCCAGCCTACATGGGAATAAAACCTGCAGCGTAACAGGGCTTTCCAGTACGACCGCTCGCTTTGCCCACCTACCACAGCACATCCTTTCCCGTGCTAACTGTACACGCGTACCCCCCACACTAGCGACGACAGTACTTGTACGATGGCCTGGTATCTACAGTCACCCTGTAATTGTCCTTCCCAATTTACATGATCCTCCACAGCAGCACCAAGAACAACTTGCTGTCTCATTATTTCAGAGCCACATCTGCTGACATTTAGCATCTCCCAATCCAAGTAACAATCTGAGCCAAAACCTTCCCTGGCAGAGGCCCCATCTCTGGTGGTTATACCATGGGTGAATTTGGCCCACCACATCTTCAGCAGATCACACGGCCGCTCATTGGAGAAACGTTTCTAAGCAGCTGTATTACAGAACATTTCAGTCTAGGAGTCTTTAGCCTCTTAAGGGGGATTTTAACTTGTACAGTTCACTAATCAGGGATTGTTACCATACCAACAGCTAATCATGTGGGCAGATGCCCACCGTATCTTAGGAACATTTCTGAGGTCTTAAAGCCATACCTCAAGTTTTCCCACAAACTTTGTCACTCTCCATGGCCTAGCCTAGCTCAGAGAGAATGTTCCATATGAAATAAAAAAGATGAAAAAAATATTTTCAGAAAAAAAAAAAAATCTTAAAAATTTAAGATCTGTAGAGGCATCTGCAGTTTAAATCCACTGTTGCCTATTGCCTAGAACAGATGCCCATCTCAATCAGTAACACTGTATTAATGTTACATAGATTATTAGCAATATTGTATTGCACCTTTTCAAAACAAAGGATCTTCTCTCTTTCCAACCTGATACCATCTGAATCCAGGCTCAGAATGTCAGCGGCAGACTCACTTTCACTTTGTCCCAGAATCTTGTCAGCAGTTTAAGCAAGACAGATTTTATCCATCTCCTACAGTGTTCCAGAAAACTCACCCATTGTTAAATAATCCTTACTATATACAGAACTCACAGAACTTAAACCAAGCATAAATGCAAAACAAGTACCTCTAGCCCTACTTTCCCCACAGAAAAACGCGAAACAAATTCAATAATATTCTTAATCTTCCACATTACACATCAATAGCAGAAACAAAAACAGATCCTGGATATCCTGTTGGCCTGGTAAAAATAATAATAATAAAAAATTCTCACAAATGGGACATGGTTTCTTCACATTTTCACTTCCCCCTCCCTCAGCTTTTGCATATTTTTGTCATCAAGCCAGAATGAGATACAAGAAAAACCCTCTGTAGAACTCTGCAGGACATTTGTTTTTGGAGCTTGCTTTTAACTGAGTACATGAAACACACCAACTATATTGAGTAACTAAACTGATTTATAGCTCTGGCTGACATTAAGTTAGGGGGAAAAAACCCTTTATGCTTTATTGTCTATAGAGTTAAGCGCAAGCCAAACCTCCTGATCCGAGTGCCCGGCTCAGAGCTCTTACTGTAATAGATTAAACCGAACACGCTGCAGTTTGTGGAAAGCAGGAGCTGATCTCAGGTTTAGCCCTGGCACTCAAGGCAAACAATCGCTTTCACGCTGGCACAGGCGGAGTCCTTGGCGTCCCAGCGCAGAGACCTTCTGCAGTACACGGAGACACCAGTGACTCGAGTATCCCGTTGTGCTGCGTCTAGATGCAAAAGCAGAAAGAGACAAGCCCGGCCTCTCAGATCTAAGGGGGAAAACAGCTGAGGAAAAAAAAAAAACATGCTTCAGGCAACTGAGTGGCTTGTGCAGTGTCACACAGTGAGTCAATAGCAGAGCTGAGAATAGAAACCGTATCTTCTGGTTCTCAAGCTCCCACCTTATACAAGGAATTGTGCTATCGATTGTGTCTTAGTGATTCACAACAGCATCCCTAATTCAGAAAGCTATTCGCTGAACCTTTGGAATCTACATCTTAATTCTTTATGATGTATGTCAGCTAAACCAAGTTCAATATCCTCTCTATATCTGATTTTTTATTAATGATTATTGTATCTTTTTGGGTTTGACTGAATGACTGCAGGGTGATTAAAATATTTCCTTTTCTCTGAAGCACTAGTACGTTGATACAGAATGCCACAGTATTCCTTCCCCTTTGCAGCAGAAAGCACAATTACCAACACCCATCTGAGTGAATGAACGTGGCAGGATAGTTCTGACTGGCAAAAGCACTCGATGGAAATGGAGCTGCCTTAGGTTTTCTCCATGATTCAGATTTGTTTACATTTTGTGAAACCTCAGGAAAAGAGGGATAAAAGCTTTGGTTCAGTTGAAGTCATGTTGTAAACCTCCAGTGCTAATAATTAACTCAATTATGCTGAATTAATTTGATGTAATTATTGGTGATGGCACAAAGACAGTCGCCCAAAGAAAGTTTGAGAGACAGGAGGAACAGAAGTCTTAACAATACAAAATACCCCATAAATAGCATCTTCTTTTGCCAGAACGAGTCGGAGACACAAAATGAGTTCATTACAGTCATCTGGCTTCACTCAACCCTCCAAATTACCCCCAAACCCAGACAAATAGCTGTGAAATCCAGCAAGTGAACTAGAATTAAAACATGCGCTGACGAATTTGACACCGCACTCAGCACAAGTGTCTTTCCCCATCCTATTATCTGAGCAATACAGATTTAATAATATATTTAAGAGATCCACAATGCTTTTCCTTTAACTGAAGACATTAATTAAGAACATTTTCTTGTTGTCGTGTTGTCAGTTGGGGTTTTTTTTGATGAACAATCTAGACAATGCTTATGGAATTTTTTCATTTGATCTGCAGTTTTTATCTAGTATTTTCAGACTTATTCAGTTCAAAACAAACAAACCCCAACTATAAACCAAACATCTTTCTCCTTCCCCATTTAATATTTCTGTGTTTTGCTTTGAAAATTTTAACAGAAATGCATCCTTTGTTATGAAAATACACATATTTTACTGAGGCATTTTTAAATTCACATGTACTAAAAAAAAGTCATCGGAGGAAAAATATCAGATGGGATTGTCTTAAGTCTTTGGAAGCGATTAAAATGAAAAAGTAAGAAATTCTATGCAAGTTAAAGCATTAAGTATCACCAGAATCTCTACAGGACCCTGGAGGGCTGGTAATATCTAACCACAAAGAGTTGGGTGCCTTTGCCTGTCTACATTTGTCAGAGTGCTGTAAATATAGAAGCTTCTAAGCTCCTACTGCTTTTTTATTATCCTTGGTGACAAGAAAAAAATATTACCTCTAACATCTCCAATTACGTCTGAGTTGAGAATCCAAGTACTTAGCTGTGAGAAACGAATAGTATTTTTCTGATTTGCTAAGTAGGTGCTGCTAGCACGGCTCCAGACCACAGCCGCACCGCCCGCTCCGAGGACTCTCGAACACAGCTGATCTTTCAGAGCTCCCTTTAATTGCCATCAGGCTCTGATCAGACTCGTCATTTCAAAGCGAGTTCTATTACATGCATAATTTATGCACTTGATTTCAATAGATCATTTTCTGCCCAGTTCTGAGGGGACAAAAAGTGTTTTGTATGGGGAAGCTGCTAACATTGTCGGAAGAACCAAAATGACTTTCCTCGAGAAGATTTTTTTTAAAAATGCCTGTGAAGAAACACTACATTTTCAAGTATATTTCCTGAGATGAATTATTTGACGTCTCCCACATTTCTTTGGATGGCTATTGCAAGTTTTCTCTATGCCTATTTACCACAATCTCTTTCATTTTAGTTGAGTGACCTGAGAGTTATTGCTGTAAGTGGTTAAAAGAACCAAACTGAAACTCATTTAGAGCAACATACGTTATTTGTGTCCAACACAAGAATCTGGAATACTGGTATTGTGTCTGTATTGGAACTTGATTTGGAGGACTCCATTTTTTCTACCACAGCATCTCCAGGCAAACATTGCCCTGAAAGCAACACTGAAGTCACTAATCCAAAGCCTTGGCGGGTCCAAATCAGCACGTTTCTATTTCTGTTGAACTGCAAAAACTTATGTTTGCTGGTAACCTGAACAACTGGGCTTGAGTTTTATGATTGTAGCCGAGTTTCTCCAAAGTTACACAGAAGTAACTGAGCAGTTCAAGGCAACTGTATGGTACAGATGGAAAACACCGTTCCTGTAATGCAAGAATCTTTTAAGAGTTAGTTCACATTTAAAGATACTTTTAGGAAATAAGTATTGCCTATTGGCACTCTAAGGCCTACCAGGCTACTGCAATTTAGGATAATACACAAAACACCTGAACAATAATTTTTTTTCATACATTTCCACCGTGGTTTAAGTAAACTTTGCTAGATGTGATTCACAAACATTATATACCTCCTCCCCTTTTTTCCTTCAACTTCTTCCTGCTTAATTAGGTACATTCTTCCTTTACAAAGGGAAAAAAAAAAAAAAAAAGAGCCCCAGATGTCATCCAGCAAGGTAAAACTCTACAGAAAGCATACAAAACCAGAGAACAAACCACTTGAGCTCTGCTTATGGAGTTTGTGCAGAAAACACTTTGAAGTCTGCAAACTGACCCAGGAGCCAGAAGAAATACTTCCAACATTAAATATTCAGCTGCCATGTGAACAGGCACAAAGAACTGAATAAAGCTGAGCCAGTTTGCACCACACTGATTTTAGGCTTAGGAATCTGATCATGTTTTGAGAAGACAAAAAAACCCCTTTTGAATAATCCCCAGAATAGAAGGCAGAATACAGCAACAGGTAAATCAATGAGAACAAAGCTGTGTGGCATTTAAGACTATTTCTGCAAGTGGCTGGGTTAAGCAGAGACATCCGAGTTAACAAAGATCAGTCATTAAAGTTTTTCTCAATCAAAACAAGTCAAGCTGGGAAGCAATCAGCGAGTTCAGCTTTGAGACCCGAAGGGGAGATAATCGCAAGGGCAGGCGGCAGGCCCTGCATCAAGCTGGCGGGAAGCATGGCTAGTGGCTGTTTTAGCCAGCACAGAAGGAACAAGGAGATGTACGTGGTCTAACATATTCTAATGACAATCTGACAATGCAAAGGGCGTTTGCGTAAATGAGAAGTTCATCAGCTTTTCCCTGACACCAGCCCACGCCTCCATCTAGAACTCCCTCTTCTCACACCCCCAGCCCTGCTTTTCATCTCTGTCGTCACAGACTTGATTTTCCCTTTCATGGATTTTTGCTTGAAACAACATCACTGCCTCAATTGTCTATTTTCAGCCTATATTTAAGAAAACCCTTTGGTTCCATTTGTAGCCACATCCTGTCTCAGCCTCCCCCTCTTTTTGTTCCTAAATATAAGGCTGATGCAATTTGATGTGACATGACAAAATAGCACATTTGCATCGGCAGAAACTTTCTCTCTACAGCAGTAATTAAAGGGAGTAGATGAGACACTGCTGAAATTGGTGTTTATTTAGCCTGGAAATAAAAGGCTTAAAAAGAGGACTTGAGAGGGATGTTCAAGTGTGTCAGGAACATGAAATTCATTGATGAGTGCCTCCTTTCGCACACTTCCTTACTGGAAAAGCAAATTCGTTCGAACAATGTAATTGATTTAGAGAGATAAAAAATTAAATAAATCGGAGATTTCTGTAGACCGTATTCCTAACCAGTGAAAATCATTTAGTGTGTTTCTCTAGATTATAAACAGTACTGAGACACTTGTGGTTACACATAAGACAAGGTCATTGAATCTCTAACTCCAGAACACAGGCTCCCTCAAACTGAGTAGAAGAGAACTGAGATCTCATTGACTACCATGAAAATTACCTGCTTAAATACCTCAATTTTTGAGCTGATGCACATCAGCAGTGGACGGGTACTCCCCTTCCCCACAACATATTGTGAATGGTCAGAGACGGGAATTCACAAGTGGCAGCCCAGGGCTCTGAATGCAATGACTGCAACAGGATTCATACGGCAGGTTAAACCTCCCCGCATAGCTACCAACCTTACAAATCATTTACTGTGATTGGTTTTGGTGAATGGGTACACTGCAAATGCCTGACAGGATCAGGCTTTGTCACCTGCCCGCACTGTGCTCCGTTACGGGTGACGGCAGTGGAAGGTAGTGGTGGGAGAGAGAGCAACATTTGGAAGTTGAGGATTCCCCCCCCCGCCTTGATTTTTTGAAATTCAGTTTAGTTTCCTTAATCCAAGGAAAGGTCTGATGAATGGTCCATAGGCCACAGGATTTAGTGGACTTAATATGCTTTCAAGTGAAGCTTCCTGCTCTCAGGAGAATCTTCCTTCTCTTCTTGTTCACATGAAGCTATTCTTTAAATCCATCTGTGATTGGCACTACCACTCTGCTTAAAACTGGCAGACCACATTTTGAGCAGGCTCATTTCCATCCTAACACAGATGGCATCGAGAATAGGGTAGGCCAGAAAAAATCAGTTTGCATATTATGCTTCAGTTTTTATGGGTCAGATTACCATTGAAAGCCATCAAAATGGCAACCCATATGTGATGTGTCTGCCATTGGAACTAAAGTGATACACCAGCACAATCTTAACATGGTTGGCTAGGAAAGGTTTGAGGAACCATTAATTAACCTCTGATATTTAAAACTAAAAAAGCCATTTTCTTTTCCAACAAAATTTTGACTTTGATGAATCAAGAAAGATAGCTTTGGTGAAACAGAAAGGGAAAGACCTCATCACATCGTCATCCCTGAACAACTGCATCGGCAAGGCTCCCTTGGCAGAAGGTAGTGCAGCATCTATGCCAAACACTCGCTCAGTAAGTGAGCCAGGTGCAGATGTTGGCTGTGTAACGTCCTAACTTCTTTGTTGTACAAGCCAGAAAATTGTTCCCACAGCTTCGGGGAAAAAGTGGGGGTATCAACAGCTCTCTGCATGTTTTCACTGGTGCAAGAATATAAACACTCCTAAAGACACTCTTGTAGAAACCAGAAGCGTGTCATTAGCAACATGCATAACTATTTATTATAGAATCAGCAGAGAGCAGTGTCCTAAGGATACTGAAGGGATGCTGAAACAAGGTCAAAACCACGGCATTCTGCTTCCAGGCTCCTACCCGCACTCTGCCTCCCTGCGGCAGCCTACCAGACACAACTGCTGGATTCCGTCTACTGTGGGGGGCATCAGCCCAGATGCTCCACAAGCCATTTCCAGGGTTTAGAGCAGGCAAGTCTGCTCCTGTGAGAAATCCATTAAATACTCAAGAAGCATTTTACGTCTCCTGCTTTGTTATCACGACACCTGGGATCCAAACAACGGTTATGCTAAAAAGCGGCCAGAGTCGGTCACTACCAATGGGAAACATTTTCGTTCACGAGTTTTATCATCCCTCTGACTTCTCTACACAACGTTCTGGTCGAGAAAGCAGAGCGACAGTTCGGGTGTTTACTCTCAGCCAAATACAATACACACAGCAACTGCAGATTCCCTCCACCGTGCTGAGATTACCAAGCTAGCTGTTGTCCTCACAGAAGTATGCAAACACTGTCTCTTTTGGTATCTTCGCTGGCAATTTGCAATTAGTGTTCTGCTGCTGCATTTACAGCTGGAACAAGGACAGGTGTTGCTGGATACAACAAAGTGCTGTTTACAAGTATCTCCAGCAAACACGCACAGTCACAATGAGTCTGCGTCGACTTAATTTCTACTATTTGTTTAGGATTTGGCATTTTCACCTTTCCTCCCTATGTGAGGCACGCGGGCTCCTAAGAATTTCCATAAAACAAACAAAATCACTTACGGCATTCGGAGCAAAGGAACTTTAATTATCTTCACAGACCAGGGCTGTTGAAGTCCAACAGTAAGCAAGAGAGACCTGCAGAGAAGAATCAATTTTCATTATCTGTTTCTCCTCAACTTGCTAAAGTACCATCAATAAAGAAGTGCAGAGAAGCCCATCTGTAGTACAATTTACAGTATGTAAGCTTTCACTTTTGCTTAACTAGTTACATTAAACATGAATTCATGTCCTTGATATGAATAGATTGTTGCTCTCAGTAATCTACTCAGAAAATGTTTTCTAGTAAGTATGCACTACAAAAAAGAGATAGGTCGAGAGAAATTCCAAAGCACTCAGTGGAACCGAATCTTCAGTATTTCCCGGGAAGAGTTTCCAAAGGTAAGAAAGTATTTTAAAGAGCCACACTTCCGAGTATTGAGAACTCTGTATAATGACATCACCACTTCAGAGATTTACAGATGTCAGAGAACACAACGCTGCTTTGGAGAAAGCGTTTATCAACACGAAGACAGCCTGATGGCTCCTCAGAGAAGTTTAAGTAGTAATAGGCCTGAATGGTTATCTGGCCTTCCATTGCCACTGCCAGAGGAGGGCAATCCCATCCCCAGCTGCTGAAGGACACTCCTGCAGGAAGCAGGAAAGGGAGGAACTTCTTGCACAATACCTGACTCACGGTACCGACCTTCGCTTCCAAAAATCGTCTCCAAGAAAGCTGCAGAAACGAGGAATTACTTCCCCGAGTTATTATTTTATCTCAAAACAAACACCACGCACCCAGAGTAGAGCACTTTTACAGCTCCTGCAGATAAGCAATGTCTGAGACTCATGAGACAATTGTGTCTCTAGAAGAAACTCCTGTTTTATCAAATACTTGTTTGTACAGGGAGAAGAGGAAATCACCCAATTCTCTAAAGCAAACACTAAATCCTTTATTTAGAACTTGATCTTAACCTGGTTGAAGTCAAGAGAATGGATTGCTCTGACTATCCAAAGACACCTGGATCAAGCCTTATCTCAGATCATCTGGTACTTCGCAGGGACTTTCAAAAGCAACTTGAAACAAAAGTCCTGGAAGACAACAGTGACAGTCTGATCTATTATGCCTCCATTTGAAAGATGTAAGTCTTTGAAAAAAATCTTAAGGCAAAATTTTGAACTACAAACAAGCAGATCAAAGATAACTCTTGTCATAGGTGAATTTCCCACCTCACCCCACTCCCCCAAGTATTAATAGTATCATAACCTGGCAACACATGATAGTTGACAACAGCTTGGGATGTTCATTTTTGGGGTATCTGATTTAGGCACTCATAATTCCCTCTGAAGGCATAATTACATTGGGAAAATGGGTTCTGACAATTAAGCATTAAAAGGATAAAAAATTAAAAAAAAAAATCACATATAGGTTACGCTCACAAAGATGCTTTGTTTGCAGCTAAGGCCTGTGTTTCCTTTCTTGCCTGACATCTGAGGCAAAGCCTTTGTCATCCAGTCACACAATTGATGCTACCATCAAGATTCTCATCAGTCTTCAGCTTTGAGGACCCAGTGCCCCCTTCTTTGGCTTCACTGTTGTTCTGCTATTGTTCATCTGTGCTGTGAAATGTTTTCCTAATTCACTGCTTCACCTATGTTAAGTCTCCTCTTTGCATTTTCTTACTGCTTCTCCCTTTTATTACATAAGCAGAAGTTGCTTTCATTTCCAAGTTCCTGATAGCATATTCTCTCCTTCCTCATCTTTAACACCAAGATGGGGAATTTTATCTCTGATCAGCCTATAAAACTAGCTTCCACCATTTCCGTGTAAAATTTTTAATGTACCATCTCTCTCAACGCTCTCTTCCGTGCTGTTCCCATGCTACAGAGGAGAGCTCTGCAAACATCCGCTAACCCCCTTCCATATTGCACTTCAAACACTTCCTTAAGCTTCTTCCTTGTCCCGACACCTCAAGAATTTATAGAGCAAATCTTTACAGTTAAAAGTACTGATTGTTTCCATTTTGCTAGAATACACAGAGTATGCCAAGATAAAAACCACCTGCTAAGATCACGTGAAGCTAGGTCTCGTCATAGCAAGGCGCACACACGTAAACGTTCCCACGGGAGGTGATGTAAAACAAGGACCTAGAAGAACATATTAAAACTCAACTAAAAGCCAATCCAGAGTCCACTGCAGCTTTCTAGCTTTGGTACAGGAACTGAACACACAAAGCTGCCTTGTAACATTATTTTCATTCACCATCTGCATTTTCTCGTTGGAATATCAGATAGGACCTCCGATATCTACCTTGGATCAGTCGTGCAGCAAACACCTATTATTTAGCATGGTTAATTAACATGTTGTAGATATACCTGCAGTTAAGTTATCCCACTAGAACATTTATGATGCCCTTGCAGGAGGACACTGTCCCGTGCTGTTAACATGTAGCCAATATAATAGCCGAAGAGCAATGCGATTAACTCCTCCAGAGGCTGAAATTTAAACCAGCAATTACTTCCATAATTCACTTGGAGCATCAGGCACCTTTCCTCAGAAAGATTTCAAAATCTACACAAAATACGCCCAGCTGAGCTTTGACAAGACAATAAAATACCATCAGTAACCATATGTCATTGTTCAGTGATAAGCATCGTTTAAGGTCTAACCTGAAATAGGATTTAGGTACTCTCATCTTTATACTTTAGGTTTCCTTGCAAACTCCAACTTTGCAGACCAGGAATAACAAGATCAAAATAATTCTTTGTATTTTGCTCAATTTTTCTGTTTGTCCTTACGCAAATTTGCTTCAGCAGGCAGAAAAAATTGAAGCCATATAGCCATTATTTTTTCAAAGGGTTGCCAATGTTAGTCAACAGCTGAACCCCGTTTCCTTGCAACACACCCCTGCGTGCGTATCACGCTCTGCTTTCTGCTGTCGGTAGAACAGGGTCAGAAGCAGAATCAACAGATACTGTCATTTCTTTCTTCCCCAGTGCACACTGGTCAAGCTTTTACTGAGAGACACGCTCCCGTAATAATCCGACAAGACTTCTCCCTCATTTGTTTGCAATGAAAGAGTTAATATCTGTGACCCAAATATGGAGACCCATTTTAAACTTGCTGAAAATTGCTTTTTAATCCTAGCTCTCGAGGATTTCCTTTGAAACCATCTGCCATGCATGCTGGGTACTCTCTTCCTGTATATATGCAGGATTACCAGAACATGGATTCTTTTGTGTAACTTAATACATTTCAGCATATTAAAAAATTAGTTGAAATTTCCGTTCTTTACTGATTTCAACTACATACCCTAAAAATGACTGTAAAAGCCTAAATCAGTAATAAGTTCATAGCAAAGCCAACACACACATTTATCTTATTTACTGCGTTATTTACAGAGCAATTCTAATATATTAGTCAGCCTAACGCTGGGTAAGATGGAAGCAAACAGGAGTCATTTCACTAATATAACTTACGCACATGCGTAAGGGTAAGCTCGAGCATTTTCCTGGGTAGAAGAGATTTAAGCATGTGCTTCCCCAGCTAGAGTATAGTTTGAAGACACAATTAACATGATAATTAGAGAGCAGAGAAGACTTCCAAATATTATTTCAAGTCTATTGTTCAACTTTTTCCATTTGCTTGCTAGGAACCTCTATGCAATTGTATTTCTACAGTCCAAATACTGAAGAGAAGAAAGCCACATTCTTAAGTTAACAGAACCTCAAAATTGACACGTGCAACCATCTGTATTGTAGCGATCAGACAAAACAAAGAAAATACGCTGCTCCTGTCTGAATAATCACGGCCACAGTGATTGAAATAGCAAACGCAAAGCAAGGCAGATTTATAATCTATTTATTGGATAAACCTATAAAATAAAAGCAAAATTACTGAGTGTTTTCAGCGTGGAGTACTTTTCAAAATGGTGATTTGCCTGGAAGCATCCCGAGAACATAAAACAAGGAATATTCTCTGCCTAGTTGTAATCACCTAAGGTGACACCAGCCTTTCAGAAGACACGACAGGCCCCGGCCTGGGAACTTTTGTTTCACATAAGCACACCCGAGAGCAACATCCCTTTGTGGGCTTCCTGCAAGTAGCCCTCAGCCCTCATCCACACGCTTCTGTTTCCCAGAGAGTCACCTAACACCCAGTACAAGTGAGCGGGAACACAACATCCCCCCAAATACTCCCCTCCTAACCAAGGAGAGAGTCCCCTACTCCGATGCCGTTTCGCTGGAAAGCAGCGGCGTTAGATATGATTCATACACAGGACAGATCTACGCGCGCAGATGTTGGAAGAATACGGAGAGAGGAAAAAACCAAGGAAATAATTTTGTTTCAGCAGTAACAGATGTTGGAGCATCATCCTGCAGACACGTTACTTTTAATACAAAACTGCTCATGAAGCGAGTGAGGGGGTGAGGACAGAATCAATGCCCAATTAGCCAGTTATTTCAGCATTTCCATTTCAGTGAGCTTCCTGGAGGATTCTGTTCAATTTTCCTTCACTAATATTCATCTCAAATTAGTTTTGTCTTAAACATCAGTGAAAAATTCTGCTGTTTGAAAAGAAATCCTAAACCGGCTGGTAGTCGGTCCTTAATGACATGTTATACTGCCATTTCCTTCCGTATAAACCCAGAGCTATTCACAGCATCCTATGGCACTACTTGGGATTAGACTGAGTGGCAGAAAACAGCCTCATGTCCTGATACATCTGCTGATAAGACAAATGGACGGTGGAGGACTAAGGGTGCTACGGCATTTCCAGACACATCAGTACTGAAAAAAAAACCCAAATGCATAATAAATAGATTAAAACCACCTTTCTCCAGCTAAGGGAGGGATTAACTTCAGCCCGGTCTGCTTTCCAGCTGGGGAGTAACCTGCTTTCCTGCCAGACTGCATTTGCCACTCACATTATCAATACAGCACCACAGCTTCTTTCCACTTCTGTAACTTGGTCAGCGATGGTGAGGAGCTGGAGACACCAGGGACGTAAGCGCTGCCCGTGCTGTGGCTACAGAGTGTAAAAGGCAACCGATACCTGCTTAGCTCTCACCAAGCCTGTCTCTTCGCTTGCAGCACAAAGCCCCAATCCCCAAACTCCTCAGAAATTAAGACAGGCACAACCCTATGCAGTGAAACGCGCTGACAAGCCTTGCAGGGAACGTCAGTGGAAGCACAGTGTGTGAAGGCTAAACAAGCACGTCATGAACAACATCCAACTCCTCTACTAAACATCCCAAGGAACCCAAGTAATACCCAACTACTGATCAGAAGCTATTCAGAACAGCTCATGAGATAGATGTGAAGCTTTTGAGGCTGTACAGACCCTCTAGGATCTGCTAGGCAGCACAGCATCACACAGCAAAACCACAGCTTAGCACACCTCAGAGCGAGAGGTGTCTCCATCACAGACATCAGCACACAGGGCTGCAACAGGGGCTTCTGAATTGCCACTCATCTCAGACACGGTTTCCCTTTAAACTGTACCCCCTTCTTTTTAATGCCAGACTGCTACTATGTCACCCCAGAGTCTCATTTACAGCATATTTACATCCCACTTCCCTTTACAGTGAATGAAATTGAATATCATTAAGACTGTACAACAAAAGAAAAGTTACCAGCAGCCTTTAGGATGCCTGGAATTCAGAGGGACACATTGAGAGAGGGCCACCAGTGCCAGCAGGCACACACACCCCCAGAGACGCAAGAGATTTATCAGCAGCTACAAATGACAGTTGAGAGCCCTGTATCTCTTGGATGATTCTCCATCGCAAGTGTTTTTGGAATAAATTTGCTTAGCTGTGTATAACGCAGCTCCTCATTAGTACTACGGGAAATCCGTAGGCAATTAACATCCCAGAAGAAGCTGTCTCGAGCTACCCCGTGTTTCTTCACGCACATGTGTAAATCTGCAGGTTTTCAATAGCTGCCACATTAAAGATGTATTTCAAAGCAAACAAAAATCCTCACCAAAAGAGTAAAGACAAACCCCCAACAGCCATAACTGTTTACAAACCAGTTTCCTTAAAACCGACCGGTCCACCAATACCACAGAAATTAGTGACGCGTAACTAATTGATACAAATCTCCTGAGGGGAGTATTGCTGCTGGTTATCTTGATATGAGAAATTTAGTCCAGAAGGATAAATTGGATGGACAGCTGAAAAGCTTTAGCTCTCCTGGTAGGGAAGGAATTGATCTGGTAAAGAAAGCCCTTAAAGGGATATTATCACGTCAAAAAAAACAGGATTAGGAAAAACACTGATGATATTAAAAACTGAGACAGCTCGGAAAACTTTGTGATACTATCAGTAATTCAGCATTACTGTTTATTTCCACTAATTATTTCCACCTTTACAGGAGGAAATGGAAGATGTCACTTTTTAAATATTTCTCCTAAACTCACAAAATGAATATAAATACGAAACCGTTTGACACGAATGCCCACATTCTTCAATTAGTGGCTTCATTTTTGCATCTAGTACTTATCAGTTCCCCTTCTACTGAGTCCGAGAAAAAATGAAGTTACTTAGATATTCACAGACCTGTAGAAGATTCTCTTCATTTTTCTGGCAAAATGTTACATCGGACTTTTCCCGATTAATTTTACTGCCCACTCCTACACCCGTTACTCAGTTCCATGAGCAAGACAGGTACTCCATTCATCACAATCATTTTTCGATAAATGAAAGAATTCATCTGTATGTTACACGAGGTGTGAATTTTTACTCCCGAGAGCACTTAATAAAGATTTTTTTTTTCTTCAGAAACACCTGATTTCAAGTAAAGGATTATGTGAAGCAACAGTTCTGTAGATGTACCGCACACCGAGTATTGTTTCATCTGTGTGATTTGTGTGAAGCAAGCTGAAGTTTCTTGGACTTCAGCAAGAGCACTGCAATATATCGAGAGAAGAGACAACAGATGTTCCAGCCAAAATAGCTCATGCTGTACCTGCTGCTGACAGGGGCTCTCCCGAGGCTATCAGGACATCAAACACCTGAAGCTAGCTGACCATTCGGGTGGAAAAGTATCAGCAAGAGCTCTTAAACCAACAAAATTCTCCATGTACAACATGACGATTGCTGTCTGTCTAACCAAAGAAACGGACCTTCCAGTCACCTGAACCAGTAATCCCCAGGTTACATTGAAATGAAGATCATGTCCTAACCCTTTACCTTTCTTGCTAGCAGGTTTGAATTAAGACAGCAGCTGGGTTGCATGACATGCCAACTCAATGCTGAATTGAACAAATGGCTTACCCAGCATAAAACCGAGAGGTGCAAATCATGTGATTACTGTCAGACTTGTCCTGACTGATAAACCTCCTGACCTTTACCTCAGTGCCTGGCTTTATTTAATAACATCACGAGCAAGTGCGCATGGTCACCCTGTGCAAATCCACTGGTGTTAGAGGTATGCTGGGGAAAAGTGAATCAAAAGCAGCCAGCAGCAACAGCACTCCAAAGAATGTCCCTAAACCGTAATAAGCTGCGCAGGGCCAGAACCACATCGGGTTTGTTACCACACATTGATCAGCTTCCTTGAGGGTTTTGCCCGTACGAAGTATTTTACATTACACTAGCTGCAAATCTCTGCTGTTCCCGGAGGCCACGGCTGCCCCGATGCTCAGCAAGGGTAATTTAGAGCGACTCCACTCAACTTCTGGCTCGGTATTATTTTTAGCTAGTTTTTACTCCAGAAACAGTGAATCACATAGAAGAACAAGGTCACTAAACATGTGATGTGTTTAAACGAGCAGCAAATGCTGATGCAATTCTTGGAAAACACAGAATACGTAATGTCACACACGGGTTAAAATCACGCAGTGGCTTTTGTCTAGAGAAATTAGTTTCTGTTATTAGGTCTGTTTCTAAAGCCAGCACAGAGGTCAGTCTGAAAGAAGCCAGGCTGACTTACATGAACTTGGCGAGGACTTGCCTTCACACGGGCCATCTCCAATCAGCATCACCAGCGTCTGCTACCAGGTATAGGTATAGAATTCTGGAGTCAGTACTAAATTTGCTTTTCACAGCTGTGACGACCTAACAAAGCACAGGTTTTGAGTTGCACTGATTCTAAGAAATCTTCTACCTAAATGCAGTGGCAAAACATTATCCAGTCTACCAGCATCCCACTCTGAAGACAACACTGGAGTGCAAAGTTGCTGTGAACCAGGCTGCAAGTCTGTTGTCTCCTATCAGTTTTCAGAAGTCCTGGTCCTGTTCGGATTCCCATCCTGACAACAAAAGTCATACTGGCAACACCACAGGGAATAATCACGACTCTGTACCTCAGAAGAGCTCTGTGAGCTGCAGTCTCAAACTAGCCCTGCCGCAAGGATAGGTGTGCTGCTGCCGAGACCACGACTCAATTGCTGTTTAAGTGTTTCCATAATGCACTGGGGTGGATTGCTTGGTTTTATTTTTGATGCTGACTGCATATGGTCTGCTGCAACACTCGAGGAACTGACATGGTGAAGGATTTTTGAGTTACTATGCTAAGCAAAATTAGTCATGAAAAACCACTAAGAAGCCACTCAAGCTGGAAATAAAGGAGCACAGGGGAGAGGAATTGGAATCGGGTTGGACTTTGTGCTATCATTATAAAGCTATAGCAAACAAAGCTAACTGGTATTTACAGGTACATCATCACTTGCAAGAACTTAACAGCCTAAAGGTTCAGCCTCCTACCCAGGATTACACTGAACCATACCTATCGAATACTGGGTGAAAATACAGCTAATCTGACCTGGCAAATTGTTGCAAGCACTTTGTTTCACTGTAACTGGAGGACACAAAATAATCACGCCCATTAGCCGTGATGCTGCAAACAAAACTCTTTGGAAGAAGCAATACAATCAGAGGAGCATACAATCAATTCTGATCTACTCAATTCCTTTCTTCAATTTGCTGTCACTGGAATCAATGACAGAAAAAAAAAAAAAAAAGCAGACAAGCAGAGCAGCAAGTCAGGTCTCTGAAACAGTGTTCCCAAAAATACCACCACAGCAACAGGATTTTCTATTCTGATTAATCTACACTCCAGAAAACTCAACGTGTCTTAAGTACTGGTGCCTTGGCCTCCTTCTTCCACACCACCACTGAATAAAAGACACAGCAGAAAAAGTGCTTGGATATTATTATACCTATTTTAATTTGGAGGGAAAGTAAACAACCTGCTTTTCTCGCTACTCCAAAACCCATTATTTAGGGAACCTGCTCACAGAAAAATAAGTGGCTTGCGGTGGTGTTTTCAATTCTCCACCTTTGAGGGAGGATAACATGCTGTGGAGCTATTTTAAGAACATCTCATTCAAAAAGGTCTCCAATTCAGCCTTCAGAGACAGAGATGATTTTCTTGCTGCTTCAACATCTTTACTGGCATGACATTTGCTTCAGAGGGAGTTCATTTGCTGTTCCAACATCAAAATGGAGCAAGAGCAGCTGCCAGGAGAGGGATAAAAGGAAACACTGGTGACAAAGAGCGGCAGGGTCATTTCTGGTGCAAAGAAATGTAGAACAGAGAGAACTGCAGAACTGTCACTTTCTCAGAAAAGCCACAGGGGATAAAGACCTCCCCTCTATCTCCTGCAACTGGTGTTTAGCAGCAAGAAGGAAAACGAGACAAAACGAACTAAACAACCAGGCTGAAGTCTGTAAATGGCTTATTATTATAAAACAACTAGAAGTACCTGAGCACTTCCACTTAAAGCCAAGCTCACGCCTAAGCTCTGCAGTGAGCAAAGAATTCAGTTAAACCCTTCAGAAAATTCAAAATAAACCACTTTTGGCTGGGAAGCACTAGACGGTGTGGAGTCCGGTGTTCTGGAGGCGATAGCCTTTGTGGTGAGCTCAAGCACAGTGCTAATCACAGTCTGCATGTTGGTAGACACTGCACGCCGAACAAACATGGGGCAAAGCTGTCAACTGCAACACGACCACCTCAAAACCTACACCGCGAGAGCCACAGACAGGCCTGACAGGCCAGTGAAGCAACATAAGTGCCTGTAGAGTCTGATCTCCTACATCAGAGAGATGCGGTATCTCAGATGACACCATCTGTCATTTACACCAGTTGTCCCCTACCCCATCTCGGCCATATCCACGCAGCTCTACTGAAGTAATTCCCTCAGTTTAATCGCTTTTCAAAGAAGCCAAGTTCCCACACTGCTGCTTTAATGACAAAGATGAGCCTCATCATGGTCAACATGTCTTTTTAACAGGCTACCAAGCTTCAGCCGGGTCATCTACTTCATTTGACTACCTCATTCCCACACCCATCTTATTAACACACTGCCCAGAGCAGGCCAGGGATTTGTCGCTCGTTCCACACATGGGCGTATTGCCACCCTTGCAAACTTTAAGGCAGAAACCTTTATACATAATAATTCTTTCCCCTGCTCCTCACTGCGCTTGATTGCTAGACTAATTTATTCTTCTCCAGTTTTGTAGGGAAAAAGTTTTAAAGATGAAAACTATGGAAACACATTCTTTGCAAAGAAAAGGACTAATGGACACCAACAGGAATTTTTAACCTAAGATGCTTCATGTATATTAATGTTTATTCTGTTGTATGTTAGGACCACAGCTTATGTAGAGCATGATCTCGATCTAACCAGAACTCCTCAAATTCACAGGCACTAGCACCCTGTTTGACACCTTAGGGTCTTCAGCATTAGGATTTCTGAACCAGATACTACCAGGGTGTTGCAGAACACTGGGGACAGCATCTGTACAGTTGTAGCCCACGGTACATGTGAGCTTGTCAAACAACCACAGGATAAACTGTCAATGGTGCAGCTCACAGTACCCCTTTTGTGGATCAGGGACAAATCTGAGCAAGCATTTTATTATGCTTTGCTCCACTTAATGTTGCTTTTTCTGTAATACAGGGTCACAAAAAGCCCTACGTGGATAAGTGCTGAAGGACGTTTGCACACAACACTCAGCCATGAAATCTAAAGACTTATGCTAATATCCAGAGTCCTGTTTTCACAGCTAGTTCTTCGGCACAAGAAAAACCCCACAAAGCCTATGTCTGGAACCAGACCGCAGCATTTCATACTGTGCATTAGGATACAATCTTTTGTGGAGAATTTTCAGGTTAAAGCCCTGCTGAGGAGCATCAGAGAAATAGAACTGGCTGATTACAAATTGTCTTCCATCCCTCGCCCTTATGCGGAGGGCTGTCAAAAAAGGCTATACCCCCGCAAAGCAAGTGGCAAATCCAAGGGGAAAGTAAATCTCGAGTCAGAAGAGACTAAACTTGGTGCAGTAGATTTTCAAACCGGGACAAGCCTGTGCCCTGAGCTTCTCACGCACGGTATTTACTTTTGTGTGTAGTTTTTAAATGAGTTTAGCAAAGAGTGCCTGACAACGTAGCTATGCTAGCATTCGGTGTTCGGTACTCAAACAGCAGACTTGCTACTGCTTTACAGCGCTCTTACTGTGAATAAAATAGTAAGAGACAGATGCATGCCCCCATGAATAACTGTCTTCACCAGTAAGAGATTAGAATTGATCTGTCATGTTTCATCAGCAGTAGTCACCAATCGCATATCGCCATGCACCACTGGGGATGACAAATTAGTTGCAATCAAACTGGGCTTTGGCAGGATCTAGAGCAGTGTCTCTACCTGCCCAGTTCAAATTACTATGGTTAGATTTTGCCAACTCACTCATCAAGCAGCTCAAGCTCATTGAGCTACTCACAAAACACTCGTGCTCAACACTATACGAGCCAGCTCCATAATGAGCTCCCCTCAGCAGACTTATGCTGCTTATACAGAGGCTTTAAATAACAAGGAAGCACCGACTTAGAACAGCACACGACTGGATTGGTTTGTTCTGCAGCCCTGTTCCGAGCGGAGTGATTCATAACTAATAGGTGACACTTCCCTCAGTACAGGTCCCTCACTTGAAACAAAGGGTGTCTCAGAAATTGAGCACTTGGCAAGTTTCACGTTTCCTTAACATGAATGGAATTTTTTTTTCCCTTAGACAAACCCCTGTATGAATCAACTGGATCTCTTCCCCCTTAGCTTTCACACCACGAAGTGCCTAAAAACCAGCTGAACTGACAGTCTAAAGCTTCACAGCATGACAGGGGACAGGCACACCACTTAAAACTGTTTATAAACCCATTGTAGAAGGAAGATACACTTGTTAGGGTGGGTCATTCTACACTGTCACCTGACAGAGCTCCATATGGACATGTAAGATAAGTGCAGCCCTTCGGCTGCCAGCTCACTTGTCCCTCACCACACTGAAAAGAGCTGGTTCAACTTCAAAGGGCAAATAAAAGACGGATAATATGGTTGTAGCATTTGGTGGAACTAAAAAAAGTGGGTCCCAGATTTTCCTTAGACTGTACTGCCAAGGAAATTGGAAAGCATGGCTTGTAGTGGTCCTGTCAAGAGCTGTCAGGAAAACTGGTGACAGAACTCCTAAAGTAGTCGCCAAAACAGCACGTGTCTGAGCACATCTCAAGAAGGGGCCATTACGAGACTTTCAGTTCACGCTAGAAAAAGGCTGACTTTTTCCATGCCACTGATCACTCTGTTTATGACCATAAATTCATCTATAGTCCAGTGGCAAGACCAAGATCATTTCTTCCTTTTCTTTTCTTACCAACACGCAGTTGAAGATGACTAACTCTCGGCAAATACACGAGCTGAAATTAAACTCTACTGAAATCAGTTGCTTAAAGACATGTGATCCAATTAACTCAGTAATGTACGTAACTGAAAAAAATTAGAGATGACACTTTATATTTGAATTTGAATAAAGCCACCGAGACATTGATCTGCAAATAGGTTTAGGACCCAAGTTTCCATAGGAAGATTATTAGGCAATTGCTTAATTTTACTACATGGAAAGATTTTGCAGCAACAGGGAAAGAAAAGAAGGCCATAATGAAAAAGTGTGGGAGAGTTGTAGAAGCCTTCCAGTCCTTGTAGCACTTCCTTATGCCCAGGCCCACCCACCCTCCTTGGTATCCACTTCCTTCCATTGTCTCACACACCATACTCTCCAGACCTTGTGGGGCAGCAGAGACCCAAAGGATCCTTGGTCTTTGCCACATTCACCTCAGCAGTTTGTGATCAGCTTCAAAAAACCCCTTCCGCCAGACAGCTAGGAACACAAGTTCTAAGTAAGTATTCTGTCTCTTCTTCCAATACGCATTATTAAAAACTGGCCACAGAACAAAGCTACTCTTGCTTACTTAAGTGAAGTCTCTGCTTTTAAAACCTGACATGGTAGCAAACCTCTGCTGTAATTCCAGGCAGGAATATTAGCTAACGACCTTTCAAAATGCAACAGCAACAGTTTTAACAAAGCAACTTTACTCCTGCGAGACTTCTCTTGTTTACATTCTCAAAGAGCAGTCAGAAGAAGCATGCAAACCCCATTCTTAAAGAGATTCCGCACTCAAGCTTTAGGAATTGCAAGAGACTTTCACATCTGCAGTCTCCTTTCCCCTGTGCCGCGGGGAAGCCCAATGATGCAGTTCAGTTTTCAAAGAGACACAGAGAAGACAGATCGCAGGACTCGACACTGTGCCACCAGGGATTTGTTAGTAAAACGCCATCAGTGCAGCGGTACCGTTTATTACAGCCCTGCCCAGCTCTTCTCCCCTGCTTGGGCAGGAACCCGAGGCAGAGAAGGAAAGGCCGGCACTCGCTCTCAACCGGGGCACGTACAAATTCACCGTCAGTCATTTATTTCCTTTGGAACTCCTCACCCAATTTAATCACACGGAGGAACCTCTTTATCACTATCACAGTTAATTTAACTCTACCACCATCATGGGTCAGGCTCTGATAACCAACGTTTTTTTCTTGAAGTAAAACTATTAATCAAATATGATTAACGTTCACGCAAGAAAATGGAAAGTGTTAAAACTGTCAATTTTTTATTAATCCCTGGTTTAGGGAACATTGATGCTTTAAGGAACCACGCTGCAATCCCCACGGCCTAAGTGAACTCCAGCAACAAGCTGCCCTGGGGCCTGTGCCGCCACGTACTTCACTTCTGAAGCGCACAGGCTGCAGCAAGCCTCAGAAAAACAGGCTACAGCCTCTGCTGAAAGGAGCGAAAACCTCCCGTTATTTGTTTCATCCCGATGGAAGGGAGGAGGGAAGCTCATCTTCCTGCGAGATGGTGCTTCCCACCTGCTCCAGAGCCCACGGGCAAGGCTCAGGCCTCAGCGCCAGGCCCCGCGCTTCTGCCGACCTCAAGGTGCTTTAAAATAAAGCCCTTGAAGCTTCACCTTCTGGTCTTCAAATCGAAGGCACAAACCCAAAGAGACGGCCCCCCCCCCCCCCCCCAAAAAAACAAAAAACCCCCCCCCCGGCCGGGGCGCCCCCCCCCCCCTCGCCCCCCCCCCCCCCCCCCCCCTTCGTCGCGGGCGAC